>OOFB01022184.1:0-19422 GCA_900323305.1 Trachyrincus murrayi
GACCAGCCAGATGCATGTGAATGATTGCTATATTCTATATTCTTCTATTCAGAATAAACAACTCCGTCATCCAGCAAGCAGAGGTCCAGTCTGTCTTTAATACACAACGCAGAAACATATGAACACAGGACCAGACCGGTCACACAAGCATAAATGTATACTCAACTTAACCCCCAGTTTACCAGTTCTACAGTAAAACTAACACGGTCCAGAGGGACCAAACCTTACAGGTTTAAGATGAAGGGTTACTTAATACTGACGAGATTATGAGCAGAATATACATTTTCATATAAAAATGTTTCATTAAACTAGAATTGCCGCAGTCGAAGTGCAACAGTATACATTGGCCTAAAGAACTCCCCATAAAGCCTGAATGTTAGTTTGTGTGCTACACACTGCAGCACTGGCAACATGTGGCAACATCCCCACCACAGTTCGTGGTTCTTGGGTTGGCACAATACACACCGCATGGACATGACGCCTTCAGCCCTTCTGCTATTTCGTCTCGATTAGTCTTTTACGTCGCATTCGTCTGTTTACGTCTGTTGTACATGATATGCACACCAAGGGGTCGTCTTTTCTATCGATCCATTTAGTTTGAAATCAGTCTTCATGCGCGCAATGATGCAAGATAAAAATAATCGATAATTCACCTAAAATGCATTAAAACGAAAGTAACGAGCCTGTTTTCAAAATGTAATAAGTAGAAAGTACAGATATTTGTGTTAAAATGTAGGGAGTAAAAGTAAAAAGTCGTCAGAAAAATAAATACTTAAATACATTTTTCAGGTATCTGTACTTTACTTAAGTACAGTAACGAAGTATTTGTACTTCGTTACTTCCCACCTCTGCGGAATTGCTGGCGATGACCCAACTACTACTTGGTGTCGATGCTGCACGTTACAGTATATATCTCCACTCCTGTTGCAGTTCATATCCCGTCCACTATGTGGCGCCTGACACATACTCAATACATCACCGACACTGCTACTGTACTGTTAGTGCTGTGGTCATTACACTATGTAGGCCTACCAACTATTTAGGTTACATAGAGATTACATTTTAACTCATGGACGTGATCATATATCGTTTGGTCTGGAAACGTAAATGTATGTTGTTTGATGTCTAGTAATATCGTTAACATCTATACGATAACAGCCCTCTGAACCTATTGGTTAGTAGAGTGAAACGGGTGGTTTGTGGCAGATACTTGAATTGATGGAAGATAATTCAATAGGCCAATAGCAAGCAACCAATCAAAACGAGCGATCAAAGATGGCATGTGGTCACACTTTGGAACCAGCCCATCGTAGTGTAGGCCTACTGTTTGGTGTTTGTCAGTGTTCCCATTGCTGTGGCGTCACGTTTTGTGTGGGAACGTAACACCATTAATAGAATAGTGCGCGATGTGAGGGGAAACATGCAGGACTAAGACACAAATGTCAGTTTGAAATCAGGCCTGAAATCTCCCTCCAACGAGGTTGTGGAGTGTGTGTGGTTGGTGGCTGGTTTAAGCAGCCTAACCTAGTCAGGGTGATTAGACGCACTTGAGGGGAGCGCTAACATGTTAGCAGTGTACCACCTGCTCTGCCTGCAAACCATTCTCAAACCCTGCAATAAACCAGTTTAATCAACTACCTGTGTCCTGGTGTTCGGAGGAGCCCTGAGAAAATGTAGCAGGGTCAACTGCTGCATTTGGCACCTGAACAGGGATCTCTCCCAACCGGAAAGGGACACAGAACGCAGGGGCGCACTGGAGCTGGGCTGCCACCTCCCAGCACCAGCCCTTTCCCTGGCGGCATCAACGGTTACTGGTGTAGACGGGGGAGGCAGCGCAGCTACCTCTACAAGCAACCGTCTGTGGCTAGCAGCCCCTGGATCCAGCCTGCAGCAGCCCAGGTCCAGCCACACCTCTGCCAGCCAGCGCAGCAGCCCAAGGCCCCAGACTCCAGGAAGGAGATTGGGGGGGAATGGTGCCTCGTCGCCCTGGTGGAGGGTGGCCCTACAGAGGGCTTTTCCGGGCCCTCCATGGTGCTACCACCACGGCCCAGCTGTCGAGCCTCCTCCCAGCCCGCCCAGACAACCCTGCAACGGCCAAGTCTAGCAACACCTCCGTCATCAGCAAGGCAGCAGCCCCAGGCCACCGGTCTCCCGGATGGAGGAGAGGGGTTGGCTCGTCACACTGGGGAGGTGTGAGGTATGCCAACCCTGTAAAGAGTCCGCTTGTTTATGTTGGGTATGGTAACCCTGTTAAGAGAGTCCGGTTGTTTTTTTGATGGGGGGGGGGGGCGGAGTAGGTTTCGGCTGGGGATTCTCCCCAGCCTCAATTTGGCGTTGGGGGTATGAGGAGTGTGTGGTTGGTGGCGCTAACATGTTAGCAGTGTACCACCTGCTCTGCCTGCAAACCATTCTCAAACCCTGCAATAAACCAGTTTAATCAACTACCTGTGACCTGGTGTTTGGAGGAGCCCTGAGAAGTCACTGTCGACTGCTACAGAGGTAATGCTGTTTAGGTAGGTGGATGTGTGAGACCAAGCCTGCTGCACACTGATTGGCTAAGGAAGTATTTAACTGCAACAAAACGGCAGGTCTTCCTGAGAGACCAGTGTTCCAGCGTTGCATTGTTGACTGGATGGAGTTGACAGACATGGAGGAATGAGTGTGTGTGTGTGTGTGTGTGTGTGTGTGTCCATACAGCCTTGGCCTAATGACATAACTACATCTGTATTACTCTTAGCATTTAAAGAGAGGTCTTGACTGTATGTGTGAAATGTATAAACTTGTCATTGTAGTTGTAAAAAAAAAAGTGTTTGTTTCAAGTATTTTTTTAGTCGAACATGTGGATATATTGTGTGTGTGTGTGTGTGTGTGTGTGTGTGTGTGTGTGTGTGTGTGTGTGTGTGTGTGTGTGTGTGTGTGCTCGGCGGTCTGTTGCAGACAGGGCAGAGTCCTCATCACTTCCTGTGAAGGGTGAGACTTCCTTCTTGCCAATCAGCAACGGGACACTTTGAGGAAAGGTTAAACACATAGGCCCATGCTCGGCACGCAACGCCCCGCCTAGCTCTGAAACACACTGCCTCAGTCTGCAGCGTCTGAAGTCTCTCAACCTTAGATTCATTGCTCCAAAATGGCCCCACACTGTTCCAGTTGCACATGCTGACGGTGTGGAGGAAATAGCGTTGTTGCTTTAAACTCTTGTGAGGATACTCTGCAGGTAAATCACATACAGGGCAGCCCCGTGTGTGGAAAAGTTAGCATTTAGTGGATGCTCTTAGGAGTCAAAATGTCTTAAAGGTAGGGTATGTTGGTAAGTTTACCAGAATTTGTTCTTGTTAAACTGATTCAAGAATCACTTTATCGTCCCACAAAGTGTAAAATTTGGCTTGGGCTTGCACCCATGCTGCAGCCGTAAAAGACAAACCCACATTCAAAATCATACAAAGATGTTAGTGAATAAATACATACAGCAAGGTTCCTAAAAGCACCTACATACAAACAGGAAAAACAAACACGTTGATAAAAGCAAAGATCAGCACAAATCCAGCACAAAGATCCTCCAGTGTCCTTCCAGGCCTCATCCTTTTCTTAACCGCCGCGATTTCAACGTTTTATTGACACAGGGATAAGTCAGTAACTATTTTATTGGCTTGCCTTAGGATAGCCTGTTCATGCATAGACAGCAAGGATGGATGCTGTCTTACCCTTCTAATCTTCCATGCAGTCTGCATCAATCGGACCAGTTTGGACTTTAGTTGCACGGAGAGGTTACCAAACCAAGCTGTAATGCCGTATCTGATAAGGCCCTCCAAGACTGCCTGATAAAAGACTAACATACATTTTTGATCAACACCATGAACTCTTTAAGTCGACACAGGAAGTGCAGTTGTTGTAATCTGCTACAGAGACCGTCCACATGGATGTTCCAGGTTAATGAGTTGTCAATAAAAACACCAAGGTATTTGTATGAGGAGACCTGTGAGATGGTCTCATCGTGGATGACCACAGGCCCGTGGTCGCCACCTCCCCTGGGGTAAAGCACCACCTCCTCAGTCTTTTAACATTCAAGACAAGGTGGTTGTCATCACACCACTTTACGAACCTTTGCATCTCTGATGCTGTGCTTAGATATAAATTGTGCCATGGCTATGGTATCATCGTCCATACCTCTTACACCTATAGGCGAACTGAAAAGGATCTAGTGAGCAGCTGACTTCAACACTGAATAAATATACATAAAGCGTCCTGATGGGCCACAAGAACAACTTTGATTCTTCTAATGAAGTGTGGTTGAGCATCATGTACAAGAGCTTTTACAACCACTGAGCGACAGCACAGCAAAGCGACAACCATGGATGCATTAAAATAGTCCTTGAACTGCTGAGCTGGCATTACATTGCAATGGCAGAGAGACAGCAAGACAAGAAAATTCCCATTCCATGTGAAATGAAATGTAATATGTTTTTGAGCGCATACAACCATTATTCTGAAACCCAAATGACCATGGGTGCTGGTCTGTGAGAATGCAGTGACAACAGAATGCAGTGACAACAATCACTCTTGATTACGATACCAAGTGCTAAACTTTAAGTGTTCATTGTCACTAAACCGTTGTAATGTCAGACCCTAAATGTTTTGGTCTGGTGATAACATCGCATATTTTCATCCTTATCTCTATCTATCCACATTAGGGATATAGTGTGAAAAACGCCTGCAGTTATTGCTGATGCTCTCTGTGTCTCTGGGGCGCAGCTCAGCACAGATGCAAAATCTTACCCCAACGGCATCATTTGACGGAGTTAATGACGGAGTTGGGGTAAGATGACGCATTTTGTCATCTTACCCGCCATCCGGTGGACAAAAGTAGCGGGGAGATCTGGGTGCAGGCAACATGGAGCATATACTACCCGCATTGAAATGATACAAAGACGGTTGAAAAGCGGTGAAGTTCCCCTTTAAAGGTACTCTGTGTAAGAATCAAAAATGTCTTCTCATTACTTACCCCTTTGGCCGGTAAGTGAACTGCAGCAGGCTGCTCCCAAACAAAGGCCTAACTTTGATCTTCTGAAAACAATCATGGAGTAGGTGTTAATTTTAGTGAACTAGTGATGGCTGAGGTAGGGAAATGTGTTGTCTTTAAGGTTCACACACACACATCTGCAATGAAAAACTAATACATTTCATATACTTCATAATATATTTCCAAAAATGAACCACAACAGTGATATCATGTTTTCAATAAGGATAAGTATGTAGTACTCAATTGGACTTAAAATAACTGGTAGTGAATAGACTCATTAGGTTGGTTATGATGATATGTAAATGAGTGTAACAGACAGGACCTTAGGACCCTGCATCCTCGAATCCTAGACTGCTGTGGGAGAGTATAAAAGAGAACAAGATTCCCATGAGTCACGTTTGTAAGGAAGTGATTCTTCACACCACATGTTGTCTGTGTCAAATCCAGTTCAGAGAGTTACCTGCTGCTTGACACAGATACTTGGTGGGCTACTGCTACCTTAGAAGGACATTAGGTGCCCTGTCAGACAGTAGGCCCTAGCTGCAGTAAGACAGGTCTTAGAAGGACATTAAGTGCCCTGTCAGACAGCAGGCCCTAGCTGCAGTAAGACAGGTCTTAGAAGGACATTAAGTGCCCTGTCAGACAGCAGGCCCTAGCTGCAGTAAGACAGGTTTTGGTCAACATCATCAGGTGTGCTGTTGAGCCATACAACCACTGTTTTTCCTTGGTCTAGAAGTATTAATAATAGTATTTGTAGTATTACAGTAGCCGTGTTAAACTAAGTGTGCTGTGTTAAACTAAAGTGTGCAGGAGTTACTTACCATTAATCTGCCACTTCTTCTTTCATTTCTTGAAGCATTCGTCTTTAAAGGACAATACCGGTCTGGGTGATCATCATAACTGTCTCTCCTGGCTTTACTAAAACATCCGTTACCAATATAATTAGTCAAAATAATGGTTTGGTCTTTGTGATGAGACATTTTGTAAAGTACTTGATGATTCACTGTTATATTGTCCCCAAACGCTATACTGACCGACGCACATTGATTCCAAAAGATGAAAGTGCTATATTGCCATTGTTAACATTCATGGCAGGCGCACTCACGCTAAATGCTCTTTGGCAGTAATTTTGCCAAATGATATTGGTAACGGATGTTTTAGTGAAGCCAGGAGAGATGGCTACGATGGTTTGATTACCTGGACGGGAAGTTGAAGAGACATTTCTGTCCGAGTTGGACCTTTCGGCCCCCCATAATTGTCTCTTTAGAGGAGGTTTTTTTTTTTACAATTTGTTTTACATTACAATTTACAATGTGTGTCCACTGTTTAATTGCGGGGTCCAGTGCATAGTTATTGTAATTTGCTTGTAATACAGATGCATTTCCCTATTCCTTATTCCTGAACTCGGATGGCCAGTAAGCATCATTTACGAGCTGTTAAAATCCGAGCTAGTAAAAATAACGGTTTTTTGGGTTGCCTTCCAGTTCTTGGTTCTTCATAGAACTATTGAGTAGATGGTTCTTTGTGGAACTCAAAAAGGTGTGAGTGTGGTGGTGGACCTCCTTCCTGTAGGCCGACTCATTGTTGTCGCTGATGAGGCTAACCATTGTTGTGTCATCTGCAAACTTGATAATGGTATTAGAACCATGTTTCCTGGTTTCTTGAGCTCTACCCAACCCTTTTCAAGTATTGTATTAAGAATCTGCCTCTGAGTCATGCAAATGAACCCTCTTGCCAGTGTTTGCACCAGTTGTTATAGTCACTTGCGATTGTCACAAAAAAAGTATTTTAAAAGCTTACTATGTCCAGTATTCATTATTCAAATTAAAATAGCAAAACATGTATTCACAAATATGAACAGGCTACAGAAAAATATTGTTGTGGTGCCATAATATTGCCATTGAATACCCGGTTGTTTGAAAACTTAGTTTTGCCACGTCTCACATGAGAAACGCTGTGGCAGTTTCAAACACAACAGATGTCTCCCCATAATGACCAAAAAACCATTACCTACATATTGGCTAACATTCCAATGCTCCTATGTTGCCAAAATGGCGACCGTCATTGCGATGTGATGACACGATGTACAAGCCCTATATAGCTTCTTAAATGTGTACTAAAACAAATCTTAATCTTTACTACTGACTGACTATAAAGCGAAACTGATTCATAAAATGCGGCAAATTCTCTTGATCACATTGTAATTTTGTGTTTTGATTAACATATATACAGAAATACACAACAGCTCGAGATTAACTAACTTAACTAACGTAACTACTTAATAGTACATAGCTCATGGATGTAATTATAGGTGGCTTGGTCTGGAAACATAAATGTATGTTGTTTGCCTTATAACGTAACGTGTGTAGTTTTTAGAGGGACCTGGAAATGGGACTATTAGGTCCTTTTGCTGGTTCATCGGGTTTTCCTTCCAGGACCACGCCCAGCCTTCTCCTTACCGGTGTCACTCCACAATATACAAAGGACTGTTATAGAACAGAATCATCCCGACTAATAATCAAGACTCATTAAATCATAATAATAAATCTGTATTTGCGACAAGTAATACACTTCTATGTGTCCAAAAAGTAGAAATAATATCACATTCCAAAAATACTGTATATCACATTTGGTTCATTTAATTCCGGTATTTCGCTACATTGCATTTGGGATATTGTGGTGATATGGTTTTTTTAGATGGGCTGTGTGTGTGTGTTTGTGTGTGCATGCGTGTGTGCGTGTGGGTGGGTGGTGGGTGGTGGTTGGGTTCCCACTGTAGAGGAAGGCGTTGTGGCAGACTTCCCTGGATCCACTGAGGCAGTACCCACCTCCCTCTTCTTTATTTCTGTGTCCCCGTGGGACAGGGCCCTCAGTCTGACGGGCATTGCCCTACCTTCTCCCAGGGACCTCCGTGCTACACCAGTAAGAGACCAGACATCTGAGGAGATTTAGTCTTTTTCTCACTTTATCTTTATGTCTCTCGCATCTCACTCTCACACACACACACACACAGCTGCAAACAGAGGGCGTCACTCAGAAGGTAGGTGTTTTTTTGTTGTTGTTTGTTTTGGTTGTATGTGAGAATGACGTGACTGAAGGGAGAATCAACTGAGAGCGAGAGTGTTGCAGATAATTACAAAACCAGGTTGTTTACTTGCATAGGGTCACAGGACAGGACATGATGCGACTAGACAGGACAGGGCATGGAAGTAGAGGACGGCTGTGGATTGAAGGACAGAACAAGAGCGCAGCGAAATGAGGAGAGTCAGTCAGCTAAAAAAAGAAATGTCATCATGAAAGTGCATTAATCAGGATGTCTGATAATTTGACTCATGACAGATGGCATGATACTCATGCCATCTGTCTTTATAGTTCCCCTTCACCACCCCCGCAACCCCCCCCCCCCCCAACAAAAAAAACTAAAAACTAGCACAGAGTATCAACTTTCAAGAATCAAAAGTTTGTTCATCGAGCAAGGGGAGTTTGTGACAAAAATATCTTAAAGACGTGGGGTAGGGATTGGGCTATTGTGAATGTAGGCAGAGCAGAAGTGCTTTATGGTGTATGGCTGATATGGTGCATGTATCCACTCAGGAAGTAGTGAAGCGCTCTGTTAAGGAGTCTGATACAAATCCTGCCACAGGAGATGGACAAACTGAAACTTTACCCAGAATACAGTATTCCATTTCAAAATATATATTTTTTTTTTCTTCCAATGATCAGAAGACTTAGGCTTAATTTAAGACGATAGAAAGTATCAGTTGGTAGTACATAGCACAATATCTTTCTCCAACTTAAATGAAAGACTTAAAAAGTCAAACAAAACAATATGCCGGTATCCCCACGTTCAAGGGCTCATCTTAAGCCTCGCCGGGAGGGAGAGAGGACAGCGCAGGTCTCTCTGTTTCAGTAGGAGAAGGTTGGAGACGGTATGTGGTCAACAAGTCCCTGCTTGGGGTGGCGGGGGAGGGGGGGTGAGGGACTGAGAGGAGGGGGTGAGGGACTGAGAAGAGGGAGAGAGGATGTGAATGGGTGGAGGAGAAGTCCTGCTTGATTACTGACCTCCCCTCTTCCCCTGACATCCTGTCCTGGTACATGGTGTAGGGGGGGGGGGGGGGTCGGGAGGGTTTACACCATGTGGGGGATGAGGGGGGGGGCGTAAGATGATTAAGCACCTCACCTTACAAAAGCCTTACAAGAGAAGGAAAAAAGTGTGTGTGTGTTTTGTGTGTGTGTGTGTGTTTTGTGTGTGTGTGTGTGTGTGTGTGTGTGTGTGTGTGTGTGTTTTGTGTGTGTGTTTTGTGTGTGTGTGTGTGTGTGTGTATGTTCAGTCTTAAACAATGACTATGTTCATGTCCATGAGTACCAATGTCAAAAAAATATTGAAAAGATATTTGACTTACCAACAGTCCACAACAATAACACAACCGATGTTCTTCAAAAGGAACGACACTAGCCCTCTATGGAACCTAACGGGACCGTCTGTTTGTTAGTCTGCAGGGAGAGTTGACCGGCTGTTGATCGATACATCAACTGAACAGAAGAAAGCCACTGGGACGATTCTGTACAGTGAATGACATGATTATAAGAAAGAATTTGACTTCATGGAAACCCGTACAGGTGACTGAAATGTCTCCAAGTCAACCAAAGATATGAAATTGTGTTAATGTCGTAAGGTCAAATGTCTCAAAAGTGAAATGATGGGTTTTTGCTTACACATACGTACATGTCACATTACACACATTAGGCTACTCTGTTACACAACTCTGTTGTACAAACTGAAAATAAAACCAAGCAGTGAGATCATTTCCCCTTGTACGTGCATCATTCTTCCTGTGAGGTAATGCAATATAAAATATATGTGTATTACTACTGATACGATATAGTGGTATAAAATTTGAAACGTCACCCCACAACCCCTTAAATGTGTGTGTGATGGTGCTGTGGTATTTCCGAGGACGGGAGTGCTCCGAAGGATTCCTCTACTGAAACCTCCGACAACAATTGAATAGAAGGAAGCGCTTGCTCGCTGACTATTTTCCTCTCCAGAAACACCACCACTTCCCTTGCATGCCTCTACTCAGCTCATCTGAACCTGGCGGACGCACGACCACGCCACTCAATGAACATGGAAAGCATACTTTTAGTTTTTGTATCTATACTGCTATGTTTTACCTCCACCTGTAAGTATATATACATGTATATGATCACTATGCTATATCTTTGTGTTTTAAATGGGGACAGAGTTGGTCCGGTAGAAGGAATGGAAGCATAGCCAATGTAATGACGGAAGCCAAAAGTTCATCCTTATCTGTATACACAAAGACGGGTCATGAAAACGTTTTTTTCTTCCCAGTTTTGAGGAAAGCCTTGTTTATCGATACATTGCCTGTAGGTTATAACGACTGATTGACAAAAATCGATATACTATTAGGCTATTTAGAAAACTCCTGTACTGTACAAAAATATGTTTTACTGATCGGCAGTTCTATATCTTAATTTATGTCCTAATGTTTTTTAACCAAACAAGTAGGCCTAATGATACGATTATTTGAACCAGCACAAATGCCAAATGTTAACACTTATTCATTTAGAAATCAACCATGTCTTGTGGAAGATTCTGTGAGAGGGAGTTGTATAATTTCCAATAAAAAAACACATATGTGCATTAGGCCTATTGTAACTGTATCCATTGGGTTATTTGATAGGCCTTCTATATTTGGAGACCCTTATATATTTTATACAAACATTTTATAAAGACTACTATATTCTTGGATGCCACTGTCATAGGTCACGTGACTTATAACCGACACAATGTGGACATAGAAAATACGAAGTAGACCTACATTAATTAACATTAATAATAAAATATATATAAATAAAATAATAATAATAATAATAATAATAATAATAATAATAATAATAATAGAATAAATAGTCAATAGTAGGCCTAATAGAAAATAGGAATAGCCCTATATTTAAAACCATTAATTAAAACAATTTGAGAAGTCCCTTTAGCCTTTCGTTTATGGATGACGGGCAATTGTCTCTTTGCAGCGGCATTCATAATCGTGCAAAACCCCAAGAAGCTGTGTTTGTCCACGGACAAATCGACGGTCATACTCGGGCAATGCGACCCGACGAACTCCGCTCAGCAGTGGGAGTGGACGAGCGGCATGCGGCTGCTCCACGTGAAGTCATCCAGGTGCCTTTGGGCCGATCCGAGCGGCAACCTGCCGCAACACGCGCGTCTGGTCCGGCTCAGCCAATGCGAGGGCGCGCCGGCCTGGAGGTGCTACGACTCCAGAGGAACGTTTGGATTAGCCGCGACGCGCATGTACATGAAGAAACAAGGCACGCGCGCCATCATTCGGGATGACCCCCAGTATTCTAATTGGACCAAGTATGACCCTAACCCTTCAGGAGGAAAAAACGTGATGTCGTCTTTATGCCAAGAAAAAGGTGAGTATACTATAGGCAGAAGAACTATAGGCAATATACTATAGGCAGCTTCTTTCCTATAGTGTATTAGATGGCCACTCCATCTACTGTTAGGTCTATTGTGACTTTACTGTATGTGTAAATTCAGCAGTTGGTTTCACATAATGGGGCATTAATGTTTCCTACATGTACTTTACACACTTTACGTAGCCCATATACTTCTACAATGGTATTTAATGTAGGGTAGAATGGACTGTCAAGGGGCTTCTGGATTGCTTAATAAATCAATAAATGTTTTTATTGTAGGCCTACAATAAAATATACCTACCAAAATAAATTATATGTGTGGTTGAAGCTGCGTTGAGAATTCTACAAGGAATTAATTCATATACATAGCCTATAAAGAATGTATTCATAAGATCTTAAGAAGTTCAACAACTAATGGGTTGTTGTTGTTATGTTAGCAGTGAAAAAGACGTCTTCCAGGAAAAACGTCACAAACAGTAGCTTCCTAAAGGCTGCTGGCTCATAAAACATGTTTTTTTAATTCATGTGAAGTCCGGATATTTCAGGATATAATCAGTTTCTTACAATCTTGAGCTTTGATTGGCATTAAGCCTTAATATTGACAAGGAATATATCCTGAAACCCTGTAGGAAAAGCAAAAACCCTTGTACACATGGATCCAGGATCCAGTGCAATATAACTCTGCAGATAACTGAAATTTTAGTCATATTTTAGTCATATGTCAAATAGGTATAGGCCCACAGCATATTATATCAGTTTTGCAAACAGTTGATTGTAGATTGTATTGTTTCATAATGTAGTATCGTTTGTGCATCGTTTTTGCAGAGTGGTTGGGTTACAAATTCCCAACCCAATATAAATGCATTAGTTTTGCTGTGCATTTTGTTCATGGGACAGCAGGGCCATGTTTCATTATATTCCATAACATCATGAGATGCTGGCCCTGGGCTGGTGGTATCAGGGTCCTCGTTGTGTGAGTCAATTAACACTAGATTGTTAAGTACTTATCTTGTGTAATTCATTTAAAGCCCTAACATTTGCATATACATCTGAAAACATGTATATCTGTATGTAGTATTTTAGCTGGGTATCGGATAAATCCAATACCAGTATTATATTATATTCAGTATTAAGATTGCCAACTGGTATCAAGAACTGTATAGAAAATGTGTTCTGATTAGAAGTGTGTGTGTGTGCGTGCATGCATGTGTGCGTGTGTGTGTGCGTGTGTGTGTGTGTGTGTGTGTGTGTGTGTGTGTGCATGCATGTGTGTGTGAGTTTGTGTGTGTGTGTGTGTGTGTGTGTGTGTGATAGATAGGGAGAAAGAGAGACAGCTCAGATCTCTCCCTGGTTTTAGCATCTTTCTGTTGGTGTTGATGGACTAAAAGCTAATTAGTAATGTCCCCTGTTTCCAACAGCGGTAGGGTTAGTCTTCCCTTGGTACTTGAAGAGTGGCACGCCTGAATCATTCTGAAGTCAGACATATGTCAATATTAGCCCTCTTTCAGACAAATCCTCAGACAAATCCTCAGACCTAAATCTAGAATTTTCTAAATTGCCACCAATACAAACATAAAACAAAATACAATTAGCCATTCAGACACAAACTTACTGTGGTGAAAATGTATTAAAATAAATTAAATTATATTAAATGAAGTAAATTATATTAAATTATAATTGGCATAATAAATTTGAGGTGTATGGATTTTAGGAAATACTTTTTTTTAATGTGTGAAGTTAGAGGAGTTTCAAGTTTGATTGGTTTGGTTTTAGATCCAGCCTGTAGCGACCAGTAACATGCTACATTGTCATAAATTCAACAGTCAGCCACAGTCAGTATCAGAGTAATAAGCATTACGCATTCAAAGCAAATAAGGATCCAAACGTTTTAGATGTGTCCTGCCTCCATTGTTCCCTTTTACTCTTGTGTATTATTGTGTGTGTTGGTCTTTCACAGTTTCTGTACCGTATTGCCTTAACATAACCATGTGTCGCTTTGCTTGTTTTACAGACACCAGCCTAGACTCAACCTCAGGGTATTCTTCTACACACAAACCACTTGGAGACAGCAGTAGTACTGATTCTATATTAAAAACCGTGGCAATAACGGATCTTAATGAACAGTCAACAAACACAGCCACAACGAACAGGATCACCAAACACATTTCCAAACCCGCAGCCAACAACAGCACCTCTTCGAACAGGATCGCAACCTCTGTTAATGATGTTATCCTGGATCGGACTAAGAGGGCAGCCATAACAGAATCGGTCCCTGGTGTTTCAACATCTTTCACCGAGCTATCGTTGCTCGACAACAGCACTCTGGCTGCTCCATCGTCCAGCCATTCTCTGTCCACCGCAGACGCATCAGCGGATATATCGTCAGCGAGCGCTGCAGGCCTACAGACCCCGGCGACGGGGACGAGGGGCAGGGCGAAGACGCACCGAGATCCTTTGACCTCTGCTCATGGAGATATGCCAGTATCAACGGCGGCCACATCTGCCAGTCTGGCTTCCGCTACGATTTCCTCAGAGCTCGGCGCAAGGGGCAAGACAGATTCAGCTGTCCTCTCTGAGGTCCCGTCTGCGGCCTCTGACACTGACGTCGCTGCTACTGGTGGTGGTGCTTTGTCCACCCCCCTGGATGTTTCTAACACATCAAACTTGGCTTCTACTCAAACACAGGCGATACACACCACCACCACCACCCCCGGGAACATTAGCGCTGCATCGATAAAGACAGACGGCCAGGCCACGTCGAACCCAGCTTCACCCGCCACTGCAGATCACTTCACAGACACGGAGGTGACCGCCACGGTCCAGTTACCTGAGTCAACAACCACAGACCGGGATCGGCCACCATTAAACCATCAGGCCACGTCTGAAACTGCTGCCTCCATGAACACAGACGGCCAGGCCACGTCGAACCCAGCTTCACCCGCCACTGCAGATCACTTCACAGACACGGAGGTGACCGCCACGGTCCAGTTACCTGAGTCAACAACCACAGACCGGGATCGGCCACCATTAAACCATCAGGCCACGTCTGAAACTGCTGCCTCCATGAACACCACCACGCTCACCCAACGGAAAACGCGGAGCACACCCCTCATGACCTCCCTCCCAGTGAGAGTTACACCCCTTTTATCAATACACACACCCACCATTGTGATAGCCACGCCCCCTACCTCAATACACCCACCGTCCACCATGATAGCCACACCCCTTACTACAACACACCCACCTTCCACCATGATAGCCACACCCCTTACTACAACACACCCACCTTCCACCATGATAGCCATGCCTCTTACCTCAACACACTCACCTTCCACCATGATAGCCACGCCCCTTACTACAACACACCCACCTTCCACCATGATAGCCACGCCCCTTACTACAACACACCCACCTTCCACCATGGTAGCCACGCCTCTTACCTCAACACACTCACCTTCCATCATGATAGCCACGCCCCTTGCTATAACACATCCACCTTCCACCATGATAGCCACGCCCCTTACCTCAACACACTCACCTTCCACCATGATAGCCACGCCCCTTACCTCAACACACTCACCTTCCACCATGATAGCCACACCCCTTGCTATAACACATCCACCTTCCACCATGCTAGCCACGCCCCTTACTACAACACACCCACCTTCCACCATGGTAGCCACACCCCTTACTTCAACAAACCCACCAACCTCCATGTTAACCACACCCCTTACCTCATCAACTTCACCTGATAGACCCACTCCTCAAACGATGACAACTGCACCCATCACAACCACGCCCACGAAAACAATAACCACGCCCACGATGCCAACTGCCACGCCACTTATCACAACCTTGAGGATTATGGCTTCTTCAACCATGCCCACTACACCATCAACAACAACAACTACCACTACAGCTACGACTACACCCATCACCATGACAACCACGACCACCATCACAACTGCTGTTCCAACGACCACAACGGAATTAGCGACCGCCGTACCAGTAAGTCAAATACTTCTTTGTGTCTGTTTGTCTAAAATAGATGCACGATTGCCAAAATGTGTGAAAAAGTATTTTGCATGGAAGTAAACCAAAATGTACTTTTCATGTGATTTCACTGTCACAGACAAGTTGAGCTCTCTCTGGCTGGAACCTCCTTATGGTAGGGAGAGCTAAACCCAGGTTTAGCTGGGCCCGAGACCCCTTGATTGACACTTGAACATTTTGGGGGGTCTCTGGAAAAATCTTTAAAACATTATTTGTCACTTACAATTGTCACTAAACATTTCTTTAAAAGCTTACTATTTTAAGTATTCATTATTCAAATTGCAAAACATTTATTCACAAATATGAATAGGCTACAGAAAAATATTGTTGTGGTGTTTCCTCTTACATTGCCATTGAATACCCGGTTGTTTCTGGTGAGGCCTTCTTCCATGGGTGGCGCTGTTGCAAATGGTCCACAATCCAAATGTTGTGTAGTTTAGAAAACGTGTCCGAGAAGCTTAACCCTCTCTCGAACCCGGCCATCATCAACTGCTGCTCAGACGGCGGTCCACACATCCACACACACACCTCGCCGCCGGTGTCCCTTCGTCGTGGCGTTGGAGTGCCTCGGAAAAGGCACTTTGACGTCACCCAAAGAACGCAACTTGAGTTTGGAGCAGAGTAGAACGTTCACAAACTGGTTGGCGGAGACCGGCAAAAACATAGGATTTTACACCTGTTTTCTCAAAATTACGCTCTTATTTTAGTAACAGTGACAACCTTTTTCGAGCTTTGCACCATGCAGGTGCTCGCATAAATCCACTCCCTCGCACGACCAAGTGGCCAGCTCAGGAGCCGCCACTGGTTGAGTCTGTGTAAGACTACCTAGGGCACTAGGTAGGGGGGACCCCCCCCCCCCCCGATTGCCACCAGGTATTTCGCACACCGGCTAAACCTATAGCCTAACCTACAGCTTTAACTTAGAGCCTATTCGTTTTGTATGGTTTGGAGACAGACAGACAGACTGGCACTAAGATTGCATGAATTGGTCTAGACTTGTTTCAGCTTGGGTGCCACAAGTAAGGGTGAAAAGTCCTTACTTGAGACCACAAGAGGTGGGTTTTGGCACTGAGCGCAGGTGCACTACGACTGTACTAAGGCTCAGATCAAACTGCATTGAGGTCTAAGCCATACCCTGTAGAAAAACAGTTCTGCTCTTTATGACAGATGGGATCTGTAATGCCGTGAGGAGTATGTGCGGCAGTAGTCTGACCCAATGGAAAAGAGGACAATGGAAAAAGAGTAGTTAGCAGTGAAAATGTTAGACTGTTACAATACACATTGTACCAACACTAATGCCAAAATGTAGTTTTTTTGTTTGGTTGTCACAAGTTTATTTTATTCTATATTATTTAGTTGATTTAGAAATACCAAATGGTCACAGCAGTTGATTTTGATGACGAGTCATCTTGTATTATTGTCAATATATAGAAGATTCATTTATTGAGCTTTGAGATGCGTGGGGACCTTTAATCTTGACACAATTCACATATATCCATCACTTTGTCAATGTGAATGTCCAGTACACAAACCTTTGTCACATGTTCCTGGTGACAAATAATACAGTAATAGCAACTGACTGAAGTAGACATATAGTGGACACTGTTGTGGCAACATTTGGGTGGGTGTCTACCGACATCATAGGTGGGTTTAGCACCCAAATGCCAACGTATCGCTCTGCTATTATTAGAGCGTTGATGTTGGCTCTGGGTCTGAGTGAGACCGTTTCCTCTCATGGGAGAGACCAGTAACTTCTATTCTAACATAACAATAGCTTGGTTTGCCTAATTGGCTGTGGCTAGTTTGATGCTAAAGGTCCTCAGAGAAAGTCCAAGGCCGACAGGAAGGAAAGAAGGGTGTGGTGTTGGACTGCAGAGAGGCGGCCTGCTTCTGTTTCACAGTTTAGTGAAAGTTTAGAAAGATTAGACGGACAACTTTAGCAAATGTGTGCAGTCTATGTGGAATAAATCAACCATTGGCTGGGAAACATACTAACCTAATTTTAATCGATGGACTTAAGGATGGATGTCGGATTAGTTTCCATTTAATTTGTATGCAAGTAGGCCTACTGCAGCCGGTGTTTTGCCACCGGTAATTCGTGTTAACGTTTTTTTTATTTACCTGCATCGCTTGGGGTCATGTGTTGGGACAACTGGCGACCCCAGAGCCCACCGTCAAGACAAGCCTATTATTTTTGCTCAAGACAGGACAAGCAGCGCAATGAACTTCTTGAAAAGCTGCTAGTTGTTTAAACAATGATGATGTTTTCGTTGTTTTAAAGACTAGTTATGACAAGAGACCTCGGGACAACCCGTGTAACCGTGGTATTTATTGAACGGACGTATTTAATCAATCGACCGCAATGCTCAGATGTGCAGCGAGTTATTTAGTCGTTGTCTTGTTCTGGGGGCATTTCAGGGTGAGTTCACGACACCTCGGAAACTTAACCATTTTTACTTTCACTTGTGCAAAAATGTCTACTATACTCGTACGTATTTTTCTTTTTGTCTTATCAGATACAGACGACAGAGGCTGTGGGCTGCTCCGTGAACATCACGGAGATTAACGCCGGTGCGGACTTCGTTGTCGTGAAGGTCACCACACCTGGCAGCGGCTGTAACTTCACGGTGTATTACAATGAAACGCCTCACGCCGATGGACTCGACTGCGACCCGTACGGGGAAGACAGCAACGCGTACGTCTGCGAGATAAGGCCGCTGGAAGCCGGCACGCTGTATTCGTTAGTGGTGCAGTCCAAGAAGGATGGCGAGAGTGCCGACATTGCAGTGCGCACAGGTAAGGAGACAGCTAAAACAATATAGGCCTGTGTGTATGTTGTAAATCGAAATTAAATTCCAAACCTTTTTCGCTTATGTGTTGTGCAATTAATCGTGCAAAATGTGCCATCATTCATGTTTTGAATTTTTTTTATTGATGAGATTATAGGCCTATGCGTAAAAATGAGATTGTATGCGTAAAGATGAGATCATTTTACCCATATAAACATTAGGCTAAATGTAATCTTTAGTCAAAAACACAAAGCTAATATTTAAATGAATGAAATGCGTTTTAAAAACAAAATAATAAACGAATGCTAATATTATTTAAGGGCTATACATAAACGAAAGGGTTGATTATTATTGACTATTTATATATAAAAAACATTTTTACCTGGTTTTAATATAGTTATATCCTCTCATCAAAAATGATAGTCATGGCATAATCTGCCATGTTCTACAATGTTGCTAATAGTCTACAGCAAATATACTACTTTCTATATTTTAAGTCCCGGTTATTGTCTTAATGTGGCACTCCCAGGTGTAGTGTATTTGTTAAATTTGTGATCCTGTGGCAAGCCACATTGTGCAAATGTGACTTGAACTTTGAAAGTTTGGAAGTTATGCTGCAACATTGGAGTGAACCAATCAAGTCTTGGGGTGAAACATTAGCTGATCACTCCACTGTGAGGTCAACACTTTGCCCTTGTCTCCTAATTCTCATCAAACGGCTCTCTCACTACATCCTATGTACACCGTCAAGGCTGTGACCTGAATGTGCTGCCAAAGAAAATCTTGGCAGAATACTTCATTTTTTCAATGCTAACTTTCTCAAAGTTCTCTGAGACGTGCTATTCCGCTGGTCTTTGGGTCACTCGCAGAGAGCTATCTAACAATGGCGTACATCTAATCTAAAGTGTTTGTTTCCAGGTACATCTTAACCTCCGCTACACCGCCCCCCCCCCCCCCCCCCCCCCCCCCCCCCCCCCCCCCCCCCCCCCCCCCCCCCCCCCCCCCCCCCCCCCCCCCCCCCCCCCCCCCCCCCCCCCCCCCCCCCCCCCCCCACCCACCCCCCCCCCCCCCCCCCCCCCCCCCACCGCCGTGACA
>OOFB01022184.1:27491-40058 GCA_900323305.1 Trachyrincus murrayi
TCACCCCCCTCTCTCTCTCTCTCTCTCCCCCACCTAACACCCCCTCACCCCCCTCTCTCTCACTCTCTCTCACTCTCTCTGCAGTCCCAGCAGCGGTGGGCGAGGTGACGATCAGCAACAACGGCCGCATGGACTTCCTGAGTGTGTCATGGCGTCCGGCCCCCGGCGACGTGGACGGCTACCTGGTGTCCCTGCGGGACAAGGGGCGGACAGTCCACGCGCTGGCCGTGTCCAAGTCCAGTCCGCAGTGTGTCTTCAACTCCCTGGTGTCCGGACGCCTCTACAACATCTCCATCACCTCCCGCTGTGGGCCCTTCGAGAACCACACCGTTGTCCAGGAGCGAACACGTCAGTGTTGAATCATACACACACCCCTCTTTGTGGTTGTGTGTGTGTGTGTGTGTGTGTGTGTGTGTGTGGTTGTGTGTGTTTGTGTGTGGTTGTGTGTGTGTGTGTGTGTGTGTGTGTGTGTTAGTTACATCAGTCACACAAACACAAAGTTTACTCTGCATAAGCAAAAACTGCCTAATTTGATTTTAACATTTGGTAACTCTAAATTAAAAATAGTAAAATCGTAAAATAGTAATATTTGTTGAGTTTGTTATGTGTTATATATGTTGATTGTTGCTGATCAATAAGGTTCTTCCTTTCTAAACGCCTAATAATGATGCTAATGATAATAGCATAATATATAATAGTATAACATTAGTTCAAAGGAAAAAAAGTCTAATTTAGTATTCTATGGTACATGAAACCAAAAGGTTTCTAGAAAGCCACTGCTCTAGAAAATTCGGCATGATGGAAGTCTATTTAAAAGCTCTCTCTCTCTCTCTCTCTCTCTCTCTGACCTCTGACCCCACGCTACAGAACCGTCAGGTGTCCAGAACCCGACGGCCACCCACGCAGCCCGGGACGACTACCTGAAGGTGTACTGGCGCCATGCGGCCGGGGACTTTGACTCCTACCAGGTGGTCATCAAGCACAACAACATCTTCCACCAGAACCACACGGTGGCCAAGACCCTGAACGAGTGTGTGTTCACGGGCCTGGTGCCCGGCAGGCTGTACTCAGTGCTGGTCATCACCTGGAGCGGAAACTACGAGACCAGTGTCTCCACGCATGGCCTCACCTGTGAGTCATGCTTCCCCACCTGACCCGTCTCTCCCTGACCCCCCACCCCTGGGCTTCTGTTACCTATTTTAAAAGGAGGAGAGAAAACTGTGGGGAGTGGTCAAGCTTTGCTATTATTGAAGGTGTGTTGTGCAACATCAACTCAGTTTCTGACATCATTGGTGTGGGATTTGATGATTATGATGTCAGTGGTCCCAATTTTCTGTTTTTTTTTGTGGAAACAGAGTTGATGTTGCAGACTGCGATTATGAAGAAGTTCTCTCTTATATTAGAAAATAGACGAGGGTGACGATTCCCCTTTAATAGTGATCAATGATTGAGGGATTGTAAGGTTTATAGCTGCAAATTAATGATTGTTACTCTTTAAAAACGGTCCACTTCCACATTTCAATCAAGGCAATGGATCTTGTCTTAAGATATTCTTCTCAAGACATTATTCTTCTCAAATTATTTTTAATTCATTATTTTTAATTCATTATTATCATTATTTTCCCTTCCAGCCCTTGCAATGTTTAGGATGACCATATCTCAAACTGGTTCATTCTAAAGAAGTTTGTCTCCTGTATACTAAAGACATGTGTCTCTGCTCCAGTCCCTGCAGCAGTGAGGCTGCTGACCCTGTCAGGGCGCGGCACGGACAACTTGCACGTCACGTGGTCGCCGGCCCCGGGGGACGTCGACCACTACGAGGTGCAGCTGCTGTTCAACGACATGAAGGTGTTTCCGCCCATCACCCTGGGCAGCGGCGTCGGGGAGTGTGTGCTGTCCTCTCTCACCCCGGGGCGCATGTACAAGATCCTGGTGTCGACTTTCAGCGGGCCCAACCAGAGAACCCGGTTCATAGAGGGACGCACAGGTCAGACTTGATGTTCCAGTTCACCAGGGGGAGGGAACGTACACGCGTACACCATTAGACTGCGCTGCTCACATGGTGCAGCGCGACGTGGGCGGGGGCAACGCATGGTTTGCTCGCTGGTTCGAATGAGTTTGCAATAATCTGTATTCATCTGGAGGTGGGGTTTGCCTGAGGATGGGTTTTTACCATTTGGTTACGATGTTTTAAGTCTAGGAAGAAAAGGAGATGTTATCAGCATATTAGTATGAGTATTAAGCAGTCTGGTCATCTGTGAAAGCCTGTTGTTGTGAATTGTCCCGATACAACAGAGAATGATAGTTGAATGAAGACAGTTATAGCTGTACTAGCAGAGCTAGTTAGTTAGATACTAGCTGGTATCTGGTACGTGCTGTACCAGATACCAGCACGTACCTCCAAGGCAACAGCATATACTGTACATACTGTATGTCATGGGGGCAGGCAGTGTGAGCACCCCCTGGCTGATCCCATAATCACAAACCAGTCCCATTAAACATATGCAAAGTAAAAATTAAAATTAAAATACACATTTTTTAAATGTTTGCATTCTAAATGTTTAAATGATATTTTATACATTACTTTTTTTATAGTTACATTTGTAAAAATCTTGAAAAAAAAAAAAGGGGAAAAAAGGCAATATTTCCCTTTACTTCATTTGTGTGTGTGCGTCCTCTCTTCCTCCAGTGCCCAGCAAGGTGAAGAGCATCCACATCAGCAACAACGGCAAGAGCAGCAGCCTGAGGGTGAGCTGGACCCCGGGCCAGGGGGAAGTGGACAGCTACCTGGTGTCTCTCCACAGGGCCGGCCGCAAGCTGGACGCCCGGCCCGTCCCCAAGCACCACAACGAGCTGAGCTTTGACTCGCTGCAGCCGGGCCAGCTGTACGACGTCACGGTGCAGTCCATCAGCGGAGAGCTGGTCAACAACAGCACAGCCAGCGCACGAACAGGTGACAATAGACCTATACTCGCTAGCACAGCAAATAGAACTAGAAACACGCGGACAAACGCAGTTCTCGCTCATGACACTAATTATGCTGGTTTTTGTACCAGGGCACATAGCACAGGTGAATGTGTGTGTGTCTTATCTTATGAGCGTCACCCTACGTAGCTTTGGATAAAAGCGTCTGCTAAATGAGTAAATGTAATGTAAATATAGAATGCAATCTGATCAAATCATTAGAATTGAAGTTTATCGGAACGGAAAAAACAGGACAGCAGTAAGAGAAAGAGAGATGAACCATTTCATTTGTTTAGTTTTTTTAGCCCCTTGGGCGAATTGAAAGATTACAATTATGCCATTTATATTTGCCACGATCCGTCATATTCTGAATTTGTTAATCTGATTTATCAAGGCAGTTCACATTCCTATTTCCTGGAATCTGGTTTGTTCCATTGTACCCTGTGTCCCCACCTGAACCCGGTGTGTTCCCCCGGTCGGTCTCCCAGTGCCCTCAGCTGTATCGGGGCTTCAGGTGGACAGCCAGCAGACCACCTGCAGTCTGCAAGTCACCTGGCAACAGGCCCTTGGCGTTGCCGACGGTTACAGCCTGGAAGTCTTGGATGGGAGGGGTGTGCTGGTGATCAACTCCTCGCAGCCTTACGGATGCACCCAGCATCGCTTCGACCAGCTCACCCCAGGCAGGAAGTACCGTGTGGTGGTGCGCACCACCAGTGGAGGAGTCTGCAGCCAGGGGGTCAGCGGCGAGGCCCACACACGTAAGCACTTCCTGGTTCCCGTAAGCACTTGCCAGGAAGTGAGAATAAATTACTTTTGACGGACGAGCAGTTCATTAGTTTAATGCAACACATCCACGTTCATGCTTACTGATACTTAAAAAAAGATATCGATTTATAATGTTTGAATATATATTTTATTATAATGTCATAACTTATAATAATTATTAAGTATTGTTTATTATTGGTTGGTATTGGCGGTCACTTGCCGAAGAACTAAAAGCGAGATTCTTTTAATCTGCAAAAAAGGGAATTGAATATTTTTTGTGTGGTATCTATTGTTCTAAAGTAGCTTTTCTTTACTTAAATCAGGTCCAGCTGCAGTCTCTGAGCTGTCCATTCAATCCAACACCACAAGTAGCCTGTCGTTCCAGTGGTCACCACCAGAGGGCGACTTTGAGTCGTATGACATCTACCTGTATGACATCTACAAAGGGGATGACCGGTTACAGAAGCAGCTCGAAGGACAGTCTGCCCTCCAGCAGTGCTCCTTCCAAGGCCTGGTGCCTGGAGCGCCCTACAAGATGGTGGTTCGGACACGTAGCGGGGGGCTGATCAATGACTCAGCCATCTGGGCCAGGACTGGTGAGGCTAAATACAAGGTTCTTCTCTACTTGTGGACTGGTGTTGCACTCTACAATATTTTGACAATAAAAAAAATAAAGGGTATCTTTATTTATCTTTTTAAAAGCTGCAGTTTAGACTGGAAAACCAAATTTTTAAATTATTCAATTATGAAAACATATTAGTAAAAAAAAGATCTGAATAGGAAATAACAAGAGACAGATCTGTTGACAGGGTTCGTAAAAGGAGGACATATTTAAGATATTTTTATGTATATTGGGGGGACAGATTGGTATTTTCTCAGTATTGGGGGGGACACGACCCCCCCAGAGAATGCGTGGTTACACCCATGGATGATTGAACAATGAAACATAATTCACAAAACACAATCCTGCTTAACTCTAAAATTAAACGACTTTCCTACATAATATGTCTCTATGATGGGGAGCTCTTAACTACCTGTCTGTTCTTTTCTCCAGTTCCAGGGGCTGTGCTGTCACTCCAGACCCACAGCACCAACCGCTCGGAGGACCTGAAGGTGAGCTGGTCACGGCCCCTGGGGGAGCTGAGTCGCTACGTGTTGTCCCTCTACGCCCCCGATGGAGCCCAGCAGGCTCAGCAGTCGCTGGGGTTGGAGGTCACCGAGTACGTCTTCCAGGGGCTGGTGCCAGGGCGGCGGTACCAGGTGGTGGCGCTGACCTGCAGCGGAGACCTAGTCAACAGCGCCAGCACTGCAGGCAGAACCGGTAAGGCTCACGCTATCTGGTGTGGCCTACAGGGGGCAGTATTGCACAGAACCCCCAATCATTTATTTTTCCATGTAAAATATATAAACAATGATGATGATGATGATGATGATGATGGTGGTGATGAAGACGATGATGATGGTGATGATGATGAAGATGATGATGATGATGGTGATGATGACGATGATGATGATGATGATTGGACCAGATACACTTTGGACCAGGTCCCATACACACGCTGACCTTTCCTCTTCTTATCTTCTCATCACATCTTCTCTCACACTCTCCCTACCCATCCTCACAGCCCCGCGACCTCCAGCCTCCCTGTTTGGGGGCGTGACCAACACGTCTGTGGAGGTCACCTGGAGCGGGCCCATGGACTCGGACTACGATGACTTTGACCTCCAGTGGGTCCCGCAGGACCGGCTGTCGGTCGTCAACCCTTACCACACCCGGACCTCCGGCAGCCGGATCCTGCGGGGCTTCTACCCCGGGCGCCTCTACACCCTCAGCCTGCGCACCGTCAGTGGGGCCACCGAGGCCGGGGCCAAGCCCACCTACAGCCTGCCCATCTTCAAGAGCATCCGCACCAGTAGGTGGCACTGCAGGCCAGACTGCCCTTCACAGATCACCACTTTTAGCTTTGTCCCTATAGCTGCAGCTCTGGAGAACGAATTTCCTCAAACATTTTAAAAGAGACACACAGTATATATAGGTTACAATGTTTTCTGACTTTAATTGGCTGATTCAGATTTTTGAAAGTGTGTTTTTGGAGCAAATCCTCTCTTTCTGGAGACCTACAGATCCTGCATTCTGAAACCTGGTTCTTCTCAAAGGTGTTTCTAGGTGTGCTCACAGCAGAAATAAATAATATATAATATAATATAATAACATATTAATAAATCTGTGGTCATTTTGACCAAAACACGCATTGAAAAAATTGCAGGTGCATAGTTTATTTTCCCCTCAACCCCTCCTGGATTTGCCTGAGACTCCTGATCCACCTCCTCCTCCTCCTCCTCCTCCTCCTCCTGCAGAGCCCGAGCGGGTCCACGGCCTGCACTGCCGGCCCCAGAGCTCCACCTCCATCTCCTGCTCCTGGGGGGCGCCCGAGGCAGACTACGACTCCTACACCATCGAGTGCCTCCACCAGGACTCCCGCACCTTGGTGTACTCCCGGCGCACCGGACGCGACTCCACCGTCTACCTCATCAGCCATCTGGAGCCCCACAAGCGCTACAGTGTGTCCGTCAAGGTCATCTCGGAGCACGTGGTGAGCGAGGCGGCGCGAGACAGTGTGGTGACCATGATCGACCGTGAGTAGCCAATGGGAAACCTGTATATCACATGTGAATAAACCTGTACATCACATGTGAATAAACCTGTACATCACATGTGAATAAACCATCACATGTGAATAAACCATCACATGTGAATAAACCCGTATATCACATGTGAATAAACCATCACATGTGAATAAACCTGTATATCACATGTGAATAAGCCATCACATGTGAATAAACCTGTACATCACATGTGAATAAACCATCACATGTGAATAAACCATCACATGTGAATAAACCCGTATATCACATGTGAATAAACCATCACATGTGAATAAACCTGTATATCACATGTGAATAAACCATCACATGTGAATAAACCTGTATATCACATGTGAATAAGCCATCACATGTGAATAAACCCGTATATCACATGTGAATAAGCCATCACATGTGAATAAACCTGTACATAGCATGTGAATAAACCTGTAAATCATGTGAATAAACCATCACATGTGAATAAACCTGTAAATCACATGAATAAACCATCACATGTGAATAAACCTGTACATCACATGTGAATAAACCTGTAAATCACGTGAATAAACCATCACATGTGAATAAACCTGTATATCACATGTGAATAAGCCATCACATGTGAATAAACCTGTACATCACATGTGAATAAACCTGTAAATCATGTGAATAAACCATCACATGTGAATAAACCTGTAAATCACATGAATAAACCATCACATGTGAATAAACCTGTACATCACATGTGAATAAGAAGAGACTCAGCTGGTCAACGTAGGGACCGTCAGACACACCCCTAGTGTTTAAACGATTCATGATGGAGATGTTTGATGACAGAGGAATACGTTAAAAGCATAAATTGTTAATTTTTTTTAAAAAGTACATGCATTTTTTTGTGCAAGTGCAAGTGAAAACATTTGTATGGAACAACATGTTCAAGTGATTTCAATAACAGGTCCCCCCCCTCCTCCCCCAGGCCCTCCCCTGCCTCCCCCCAGCCTCCGTGTGAGTGACAGGGTGGTCTCCAGGTCCTCCATCGTGTTCAGCTTCAACTGCAGCTGGTTCAGCGACATCAACGGAGCTGTGCGCTACTTCACGGTGGTGGTGACGGAGTCGGAAGGTACATACGCCCACTGGGATGTAGCAGCACTACACAGATAGCCAGACATAGATAGACACACAGTCATCATTTTACATGTGCTATGACGCACACGCATTCACTCACGTGCACAAGTACAAACATGTGCATACACACACAGTAAAGGTACATTTGTGTTGCAATTTGATAAATACAAATGGTTAGGATTAGACAAGTGCTGACGAGGTTGAGGTTAGGAGGTAAAGACTTGCTATCGACAACACACTACTGCTGGGTTACAGGTCACTGGAAGCCTACGATTACAATGTTTAACCACATTTATTTGGACAAAAGTCATCTAATCTTGCAAAGTAATAGACGGAAGACACAGAACCTACACCTCACCTACTCCTCAGCGCCTCCGCCGCCTCTCTCTCCCTAAATACCATTTCAGTCTACTGCACTACTAAAGGCCTGTGTATGATTCAATGCAAAACAGGCTTTGATAAAGGACAATTTATTTACTAAGTCGCTGATTATGTCATGTTCAGAAAAATCACCATGACCTAATGTAGAGTTTTTGAGAGGATTTGTACAATATAGCGCAGGCTATATTGTCGAGGAGTGGCATGTGTAATGTAATTACTGTGTACTTCTCCCCGGTCCTGTGTCCTCATGCAGACAGTGAGACGCTCCAACCCGACCAGCAGCACCCACTCCCCTCCTACCTGGACTACAAAACCAACAGCTCGGTCAAGTCCTACCAGACGGCCTACTTCCCCAGTCACTGTGCCGAGGGCCCTGACATTGCCCCCCAGAGCTTCGACATTAGCCTGGGAACGGGCATGGATAGACTGGGAGGGGACTGCGACCCCCAGGACAGAGAGGACAGAGAGGACAGAGAGGACAGAGAGCCCAGGGACCCCGACCTGGAGAAGGAGCGCGGACCCTTCTGCGACGGACCCCTCAAACCCAAAACGGCTTACAGGTAATGGAGCGGTCTGAGGGAAGGATCGTGATGATGATGATGATGATGAATTGAATAAATCAGAGTTCACTTCAAACAACATGAAGCTCATGGTTGCCTGCTGTGCGTTGTGTGTCTTCCAGACTGAGTGTGCGTGCCTATACCCAGCTGCTGGACCATCACCAAAACGGTGCCAGCTCGCCACTTTTCACCGACACCTACCTGTCTCTGCCCGTCGTCACAGAGGCCGGTATGAATGGAGTTTATAAAAACACTCACACTCACAAGATCTCTTTTTAGATTTTCATCCACATAGTTTAGTATTAAAAATCAAATCACAAAAAAGGAAAATCATGTTGTATTCGAGACATTAAAAAGTATATTATATTTGAAGGCCTTTAAGACAAATAAAGGCTTGTTGGTTATTGATCTGTGTTAGTGATGTGGTAGTGTGTGTGGCATGTGTCTCCTTCCCCTGCAGAGCCTGTGAGTGGCGTGATTGAGGGCGTCAGTGCAGGCCTGTTCCTCATCGCCATGATGATTGGAGTGACTGCTCTGCTCGTCTGCAGGCAGAAAGCCCGCAAAGTGTGAGTGATCTCTCCCTTTCTCTCTCCCCTTCTCTCTACCTTTCTCTCTCCCTTTCTCTCTCTATTTTTCTCTCTCTTACTCTTTCTAGCTTTCTGTCTGTCTCGAATGTACTACACACACACACACACACACACACACACACACACACAATGAACCATCCTGTATGCTCTGAATGGGCACCTGGATAAGGGACTTGGTTCATATTCTGCTCTACTTTATTGAGGTACACCCAAATAGAGTTTGAGACAGATTCAATCACCACTTTCATTTCCCCACTTGAAAAAATTCAATTAAAAAAAAAAAATATTGATGCTGTGATGTGAAGTGGGCCTTATTAGCTTCCTGCCAGCTGTTCTCTGATTGGACGGATCCTCTGTGTGTGCAGGAGTGTGGAGGAGAGAGCAGTCGTCCGGATGAGCATGAGGAGAGAGAGAGCACCCAGTTCTGGAGTATATATGGGAGTCCGAGGGTAACACATCAACACCTCTTTTATTTACACTTACGCTCTGGGCTAGCTAGCAGTCACAGGCCTTATGGTCTCTTTTACTGAAATATGTTGATATTTACTCATACTTTTAGCTTAACAAATCATACACAACACACCAGTACTAGGATACGTACTATTGCTATTGCTGTGTATTGTCATTATTTCAGGAAATACATACCGCTATCTTCATTGACTACATTTATTATTTATAACATTTATTCACAGCAGTTTTGTGTCACACCATGAAGGCACACCTGTTTGTGACTCGAAGCCAAGCCATTCCCAGCTCATTGTGTATATTTGATTCTAATGGGAGGATAATTAGACCTGAACGATAAGGTGTGCCGTGGAATGTTTTGACACATTATGACATGTGGCCCAGTAAGGGTGCAGTGAGGTGACAGATTCGCTGAGGTCAACCCATTTAGCCGAATCTATTTATTCTGACCATAAGCCATAAGCCAAATCATCTTATAAGTCCTAACATTTGTCCCTTCTGTTTCAGGAACCGCCGCATTTCAAGGTCAGTTATCAATTGTTACAACGTTATCAATGTGGTTTGCATGTTGTCTTTGTCATGATTATGTTGGTATGTTTATGTTTCATGGAAAGCTTTTACAACTGATTACTTTTTTACAGTTTTTTTTTAAACAATGTAGAGGAGTTGTATAGAAACGTACTCACGCTTTATGTACTTCTCCTGATGACGTTAACATGTATTCCTCTGTTTCCTCTCCAACCCAGTCCTATCAAGACCATGAACTTTGACAGTCACTTCTCCAAGCTGCAGGCTGACTCCAACTACTTCCTATCAGAGGAGTTTGAGGTCAGTGTCTTTAAGATGATAAGCCCTAAACCTCCACTACATTTAAATGGCACCTTAATAACCACTATTTCACTATCTAAAGGTGTTTTATTAACATGTGGACCATTACAGCAGTTGCACAAAGTAAGATTAGCATACACATTGTCTACATATTGAGTGGAGAATTCAAGTCCACAAACAACTTGTATAATTGAATCAATATCATGTTCATGAGGTATAAGCATAGCCACTATTGCTCTGTGTTTATTACTTATGCTCTGTTTAATTTGGATTAAAAATGCTCAGATATGAGCATTAGCTAATCCAGACCATTGTTAAATAATCATAATTACAGTTAGAGAGCTTCATGTCGGGATCAATTCCAGATGATAAAGAAGTCCTGGATCTACTCTCCTAGACGGTTAATAGAACCTAATGATGATCTGTTCTCTTCAGGATCTGAAGGAGGTGGGTCGGAACCAGCCCCTGGACACTGCTCTGCTTCCAGAAAACCGCGGGAAGAACCGATACAACAACATTCTCCCCTGTAAGTTACTGCAAACTCACCCGAAATAGCCACTAAATAACCAGAAATAAATACAAAGTAGAAATAAATACAGGCTAACTAGAAAAATAACAAGCAACAACTAAATACTAACTGACTTGAAATACATACTAACTCGAAATAACTAACAAGAATTACTACTAAGTAGAAATAACTCCTAACTAAGTAGAAATAACTCCTAACTAAAGATATACAACTAATGAGAAATAACTACAAAGTAGGAATACAAACTCAAGCTAATTAGAAATAGCTACATGCATCATTCAGAGACATCTATTTAGCAACCGTCAAATGACTATTAAGCAGAGTGTCATGTTTTTTCTCAACTTCTCCTACGTATTTGACCTCCAGATGACTCAACGCGGGTGAAGCTGGCCTGTGTGGACGATGACCCCTGCTCTGATTACATCAACGCAAGCTATATTCCTGTAAGATCCCTCATGATTCCACTTGGGCGTTCTGACCTTGGATGTTTCAGTATAGATTACTCTGACGTCAGAAGTGTGAGTGATAAACAGAAGGTTTTTGGCTGACATCACTTTCTGTCAAAATGTATCCATGCATTGATTCCTGGGTTTGATTGATCATTCAACCGGTGAAATTGAAATCTAATAGTCAACCATTTCGTACGGTTTATTTTACATTTACAAAAAGAGAGAGACCATCATTTTATAAACATCAAATTATTTGGATGAACTTTTATTGTGGGATGTCCAGAGTCATATTCCAGTGTTTGACTTTTAAGACGTGTGTGAATGTTGTTCCAGGGAAACAACTTCCGCAGGGAGTACATCGCCACGCAGGGCCCTCTTCCAGGGACTAAAGACGACTTCTGGAAGATGGTCTGGGAACAGAACGTCCATAACGTCGTCATGGTTACACAGTGTGTGGAGAAAGGCAGGGTGGGTATGGAGATGCTTGGCAACCATAGGAACAAGGGTTCTAGATATGTGTGATTATCAGCCTGAACACTTTCTGTTTCTGTACAAATTAGTTGTGATGATTAATTAAGTCAAATTGATGCATAGAACGGGTCTCTCGATGATCAACAGTTAAAGAATGGCTTGTGACCCAAGATAGAGCAGGTAGCTAGGACTATGTTGTACAACATGGGTTCAGCACCTGGTCCCTGAGAAGGACTAGAAATAATGTGTTATCACATGTATTTCTGTTGGGGATGTTAAGGTGACTAACCTGGGGAGCCATGTCTTCATGAACAGGTCAAGTGTGATCACTACTGGCCCTTCGACCATGATCCCTTGTACTACGGAGATCTGATCGTCCAGATGCTGTCCGAGTCCGTCCTGCCCGAGTGGACCATACGAGAGTTCAAGATCTGCAGTGTAAGTTACAATACTGCTGCAATATGGGTTACAATACTTATGTTGTATGGGTTACAATACTGCTGCAGTATAAGTAGTATAAGTATAACAAGACATAGCGTGCAACGTGTCGTCCTTGTAATGAATGTTCCTTGAACGTGGTTTGGGTGCCCTCAGGAGGACCAGCTGAACTACTCCAGGCTGGTGAGACAGTTCCACTACACAGTGTGGCCCGACCACGGCGTGCCCGAGACCACCCAATCCCTGATCCAGTTTGTCCGTACGGTCCGAGACTACATCAACAGGACCCCTGGATCTGGGCCCACTGCGGCTCACTGCAGGTACTGAAACACACAGCAACCCCCCCCCCCCCCCCCACCGCCCCA
>OOFB01022193.1:26088-37436 GCA_900323305.1 Trachyrincus murrayi
AAGTCTAAATGTATTGACAGGTGAATTTGAACAATTTACAATTTAAACAATTTACAATTTACAACAAATTACAGTAATACGTAGGTATATACAATATACAACAATACGTATAGTGCAATTTAGCAGTAATAAAATACTAAATAAATAACTCCAAATGCTCCATGCGCTACTTCCCACCCAGCATGCTCTCCTCCCTACCCAGCACTTGCACTCCTGGTTCAACTAATTAGTACACCTGCTTCCAATTATAATAATTACCGACATGATTAGTGGATTAGTGTTATTGGTGAAATCAGACGTGTGAGATGAGTAGATGTTTGGGTTGTGAACCAAAATAATATCTCATTGGTATCTTCGTATTTATGGGGTGAAATAAAAACATATATATAGTATAGTATTGTATAGTAAACTGCTAAATTCCCGGAAAAAAAAAAAATAGTAGGTATACTATAGTATATAGTATATACTAGTTACATCTGTTAATAAAGGCTTAAACTAAATATGAAAAAAATACTGTTCTGAGCCGCCTTTCTTTATTAACAGCATGTGGGAAATTAATGAAAATAACCGGACCGGATACAATAAAGACATCTGGAACCCGGTTTGGGGCTTGGATGACTGATCCGCTCGCCACAACAAGAAGCAACAGGGTGAGTAATGGACACCACAAGAGTCCCCTGTGACTTCCCAGATCTGCCCGGCGATACCCAGCATCTGCATTGTATTTCCAGCCATAGCTGAGGATTTATCACCTTAATCAAAGATTGCCTCGATTTAAAGCTTCAGGGCGTGGTGTGTGTGTGGGTGTGTGTGTGTGGGTGGTGGGGTTGCACAGAGCTAAATTTAAAATATTCTCACTGGTGGGATTTTAAAGCTGTTTGATTTATTGCACAGTGTTGCATATATTTATGCAGAAGATTATGTTGCAAATAAGCCTTTTTTTGGGGGGCTGGGGAGTACGGCCCCAAAACATGTCATCTTCTTTCATTTTCCTTTTTCTTTTTGGGGGCGTGGCGGGCTGCAGGTTTGGTACATGGACAGCTACACAAACAGCAAGATGGTGCGTGAGTACAAAACCATGGCGGACTTTGTGGCGGGCGCCGTCTCCCGCACCTACAGCCTGCCCTTCAAGTGGGAGGGCACCAACCACATGGTGTACAACGGCTCCCTGTACTACAACAAGTACCAGAGCAACATCATCGTCAAGTACAGCTTCGACAGCGGCAGCGTGCTGGCACAGCGGGCGCTGGAGTTCGCCGGCTTCCACAACATGTACCCGTACACGTGGGGGGGCTTCTCCGACATCGACGTCATGGCGGACGAGCTGGGCATGTGGGCCGTGTATGCCACCAACCAGAACGCCGGCAACATCGTGGTGTCGCAGATCCACCCCGACACCTTGCACGTGCTGCGGACGTGGAACACGGAGTACTCCAAGAGGAACGCGGGCGAGGCGTTCATGATCTGCGGCACGCTGTACGTCACCAACTCCCACCTGTCGGGCGCCAAGGTGTACTACGCGTACTCCACCGAGACTTCGACGTACGAGTACACGGACATACCGTTCCACAACCAGTACTTCCACATCTCCATGCTCGACTACAACGCCCGGGAGAGGGCGCTCTACGCTTGGAACAACGGACACCAGGTGATATTCAACGTCACCCTTTTCCACGTCATCAAAACCGACGACGACGGCGACTCCTAGAAGGTTAGCGCGAAGCGCTAGGAGAGCCGCCACCGTTTGTGAACTCTGAATGTGCCGTGATTTCTTTCAGCCGAGGCGGAGCGCTTTCTTCTCTTGATGATTCTTTTGGATTTTTTTTGGGGATAATTCACTGAATTTGAACATGGACACCAGTGACTTAAAAAAAAAACCAATTTTTTGCTGCTGAACAAAGTGCGATGCCTTATTTGCCATGTGTTGGTTGTGCCACCAAAAGACTGGCTGCTTTTGCATGAATGTTTACATTTTGGCGATGTATAAAACCGTAGCTGTGTCCCTTGAAAATAGTTGCAGCCATGTAAAAATAGCTTACTACTAAATATAGCAGACATTGTTTTAAAGTTGGAACTTTACAATATTGTATTTATGTATGTCACTGTGAGAAGTACATTTGTATTTTTTTTCATAAAAAAGGCAACCATATATAAAGATCAATGTGCTTGTGTCACAATGTGTTATTTAATAACAACAAAAGGTGCAATTACATTGCTCTCCTGAAATCCATTGATCTCAGGGAGGAGGACATCATGTGGGTTCGAGACTAATCGTCCTTTCGTCTTTGGTTTACAGCAAAGAAAAGCATATTTTCCAGAGTTTGGAAACATGTATAACCTAAACAAGCAACGAGATAACAATATCAACTTTTGTTGCGTGTTTCTTTGGATCTGAACATGCGTGAGAGGTGTGTCGGTGTGAAGACACCGGTGTCCACGAGGGTGTACAGGGAATCCACACATTCACTGCACCATGATAGCGATTGTGAGATGTTCTCTTGTCATTTCAATCAGAGCAAGGAAAGGAGACGCTGAGATGATTAAAAGCACTCAACGTAATTCCCAACACCTCCTCCACACATTCACACACTGCTCAGGGGCTCAGCCCTTGCTTTAAAGTGTTAAATGGTTACCTTAAGCAGATCCCTCCCCCTCATCATCTTCTGGTTAAGTGCTTACAAAATGATCGAATGTCCAGAAAATATGAATCTGTAATGACTTCCAGTCTAGCAACGTAAGCTACCCTCTCCCCACCCCCCACCTGTCTGTTATTCACAGCACCCTATTTACGAAAAGAGAGAAAGAAAAACATTCTCTTCCCGTAGCTGCACCCAATCAGAAGGGCTCTGGAACAAGACGGTGGAGAAGGCATTCATCTGTTCTCCATTAGCTTTCTTCCATGCCCTCGGCTGGCTGGCAAGCTGGCTACCTAGCAGGTGAGCCTTCCTACATACAGGAAGGATCAGAGTAGGGGTGGGTGGGGGTGTGTGTGTGTGTGTGTGATGCTTGCTTCCTAGTCATCAAGGGGGAAGACTGAGACACGTTTCGTGGGCGTCACATCACAAGGCATGTGCCAGACCTCGCACGAGTCGTTCTGCACGCCTTGAAATCACGGTTCACATGCTGGTAATTTAAAAGTATGGCTCCAGAATTGAGAAACTAGTTTGGGAGAAAGTTTAAACAAGCAGCTGTTGAGTTGTTTTTTGAATTAAATCAGCTTGAATGTGATTTGTGTATCTGTTCATCCATTTTGAAAGCAGTGGTTCTGTAATGTAAACTCTACAGGAGGAGTTTCTGTTAGTAGACCTACCGCCCTAGAACTGGTACAAACAAAACTCACTCACATTAACCCAATCAGTGTCGCTGACATTTTGCTCAAGAGCTCGATGTTCAGTGAAGAACAGCACACAAGACATTACAGGTTTATTTTGCCCTGAATACAAACATTCCCAATTTATTGTCTAAAAACCTGCTATTGACAAAAAATATACTCATGTACTAAATGAGTTCTTTAACTTATGGTTTTATACTAAATTGTTAAGCCTGTGTTTGATACTAAAAATAGAATGACCGTTACACATGCTTTTAAGAAAGAAGAGGTATCAACCCATAAACAACAATCTAAAATCCTAAATAAAGCTGAAAAAAATGCACCACAACTCAACACAAATGCCTACTACAACACAACCACAGTGCAGATTTGCGTGTTGTAAAATAATTCCCCCTCTAGCATAACTGGTGAAGGGGAAACAAGTGGGTGTGTTAATTGAGCATCACTTTTTGACCTGTAGACTGGCAGAAAGCTTGTTAAAATGGATGGAGGCAGACACTGTGTTTGCCTGTGGTAATCACCCAGTGGTGTGTCCTGTGCTGGTGTTATGTCTGGTAGCCAGGCTGCACTTTGACATTTTAATGAGCGTGCCTTGAAGAGCCATCTTTCTGGGGGTCTTCCGGAGACTCTGTTACCCACAATCCTTTGTTCCCGTTGGTTCTATAAGGTCTGCATCTCGTTCAGAGCTCCATCACTTCTCTCAGTTCCATCCATAGCCCAAAAATAGAAGAACATTTTTTTAAAATAGAATAATCAAAAGATGAGTACAGTGGCCAACACCTGGGAGTAGGTTTCGACTGGGGATTCTCCCCAGCCTCAATTTGGCGTTGGGGATATGTGGAGTGTGTTGTTGGTGGCTGGTTTAAGCAGCCTCACCTGCTCCGAGTCAGACTGATTAGACTCTGGGGCTGCACACCTGTGGGGCATTGGGCAATCAAGGCCCACAGGTTAAACCAGCCACCACCACACAGCGCTAGCATGTCATTACGTACCACCTGCTCTGTTTGTTCAAACTATCTCAAACTCTACAATAAACCGGTTTAATCATCATCTGCCTGTGTCCTACTGTTGGAGGAGCCCTAAAAAGCCACTTTAGATGGCATGTGGCAGAGGAGACTGCCACACTTTCTTATAGCAGAGACTACACACTGACCTACTTACTATTTTAATTACAGTCAACTGTGGTTTTTAAATCATCTGGAGGCATTCATTCAGACTGAAGACCAACAAGACTGAAGAGGTATTAAGACCCAGAATGACTTCTATGGTGCTGTACTGAGCAAGCTCTCTTCCCTGGCTGGCAGCACAATAGGCCTACCTGTCAAAGGTCATCAACTTAAGTGCTTCTGCACACCCTTGTCTACTCTTCCCACCACAACAGCATTGATATTAAATTATATTGCTGGTCAAGCTAAAAAACTTCAACTCTAAATACTTTTCTTCAACCTTCTTCTGTCATCGTGTCTCCTGCCCTAGGGGTGGGTGGCCCTATTGATTTCAGAGCTAATTCAGAATAGACCTTTACAAAAACAAAACAAAGACAGACTTTGATCTGGCCGGGACCTCGGTCTGAGCTCCTCACTGGCAAACACTCAGCGCTCACTTTTGGTTGACATTCTTTGTGGGCAGAATCGTGTTCTGCTCGTTACTAAACCACCTGAAAATGATCAAATCAAATGTTATCAGAGAGAAGTAATACAATTAAAAAGTATGTTTAATTAGGCACAACAGAGGTTCTGATAAAGACTCCAGGGGTATAGGGATAGGCCTATGCTGTTATTTGAGTGCGTCCAACCCTGAGATATTTCTGAACGTGTAAATATGATGATCAGCTCAGGCAGGACACGCCCTTGAGCCACTGCATTCGCCCTTCCTCAAATAATGGACATCAAGAGCCGACGCCATGCTTTTGTACTGATGTAATGAGCACAGTCTCTGGAGGGGGCCGGTACAAGGTTACACAAGATGAGACACAACGCACGTCTCAACATGTGTTGAGACAAAAAGAGAAAGAGGCTGAATTTGAATGTGATTCATCTTCAAAAGACTATTGTATTGAGTTTGACAAAAAACGATGAAGTGAATCCACCATGCTGGGGCTGTATTTGGCCTATTTCAGATAGGAATACGAAAACAGACAAAGACCCAGATGGAAAATGGTTTCCAAGGTGTTCCGCCGTTAAGTATGTTTTCTCCTGCTCCTAGCGGCTCACAACAAACGAAGGGAATAGAAACGTTGGGTCCTGTCAACACTGCATGTGGGCTTGCACTCTGGCATGTTGAACAGCAGGCTGATGATTTACATAGGAATCATTGGTGTGTATCTTATTGTCATTGTCGTCATTGTTGTTTGATTTGATTCACACAGAATTTTCTCTAGCTGTATCTTTAAGTTATTGTTAGTATTTTCTCTGTATCTTTATGTTATTATTAGTCTTTTCTCTAGCTGTAACTTTACGTTATTATTAGTCTTTTCTCTAGCTGTATGCCGACGTTGCATTGTAAAGATTGAGCACCGTCTTCAATCAACAATTTATTTTTCACAACCAAACACACGGAACAAAGAAGACTCTTGACACTGGACCTGTGTGTGTGTGTGTGTGTGTGTTCAACATGGTTGAAATGAGCTCAAGTTGCACCAAAGAAGAAAGAAAACCCAACGCAGAAGATAAATAAGCCCACTTCCTTGTAGAAATTAGCTAGTGGTCCTTTAGTCGAGCGGACTACACCACTGGCGCTAATGCTGGTAGAAGGAAGGAGGACGCGAGTTAAAGTCTCGTGGTGAGGAAGCAACATAAAGTACTTTGCCAGCATCATGGCCAGCCTGTCCATTATTGGTTGTGTGTGTGAAAGAAGAACATTTATTTGAAGAATAAACATATTTTTTTCATCCTTCGATGCATCTGAGTCAAGGCATGTATATTGATAATAATTCTCCACATGGTGGCCTCAGTATTGTTCTTCATTTTAACATATGTGGTGGCTCTTTTTTTTTTTTCATTCCAGGGAGCTGCGGCCTTGCCCTTGAGACTGAGTGGTTTGTGTGTGTGTGTGCATGCCGTGCTCAGGTGATGAATGGGAACCCTTAGCAGCGCCATGGTTAGATGCGGGTGATGAGATTTCCACCGAGCGAAAGTCAAAGGAGAGAAATCAATGAAGAAAGAAACATGCAGACACAACTCATGCAGGCTGACATGTCAGCAGTCAGTGGGCATACCTGGACCTGCTTCCTGTACCATGGGAGACAAACATTCATTGTTTTTATCGCTTTTTTATTTATTTATTTTTGTTTTACCTAATACCTGCTTTCACTTTTGGAAATCATTTGTGTCAGTCATGCCTTCAGCACGTCTTGGCGCTGAGTACACATAGTGGTTGGTAAATGTGTCTCTAGACAAAAAGAGATGGAGAAGTTAATTCTTCTATGTCGGACTTCAAATTGAATTAATTTCAACTTTGCATTAAAATGCAAAGTTGAAATTGTTTGAACTTTGAGCTCAGAGGCACGGTGGGGAATCGGAGCTGTCCGCTACGCCCAGTGTAGCGTCAACACCTGGTTGGGCTTCAGCACTCAACTCCATAGCGCTATGCTGCTATTCATTTCACTTTCAGTTTTGATGTCGGGACGTTCCTAAACATTGGCGAACAAACCTATTTTATACAGCCTCTCAACAACAATGCGTGACTGTGCAATGTTTGTAATCGTTTATGATTTCCTTGATGAGTAGGCCTAGTCGTTTACTCGAGTACACGTTTGCACCCCTACTGTGAATTTTTTTTGACAGCAAGGTTTCTTTTGTTCTATGATTTCAACACGGGTTTGTTGTTCACAATGTAGCATTATCAGGGAAGAAATAGGGTGCGTCCCCGGGACGTGTCGATAGGACGCATACCTAGCAACATCACTGCACAATATCCACTCTCATACCCGTTCTTTAAATTTAAGACTATAATATCTGATTGATGGAGAGCTAGATTGAAACTGTGATGGACAGTGACTGAGATAGACGCTGCGATGGAGGAGCATTTACGATTGACGTCCCAAACCTTTAAAGAGTTCATGACAATCTCGTAATGAAACAGCAGACCCATCCTTTGTTGTAATCTCAACCCAAATGGAATTTCCATAATGTGCTTCTCATTGATATTCCAGACCAGGCGATGGCTTTCTGTGGTCAACTAGCGTGTGAAGATAACGTTGTTGGAGTGAATACATTACTGGGATACTTCCGCTACGTCGGAAGGCCGTCCATTCCTTCTCTATCGGTGGAGTCATTTATTGAGGCTCTGGAATTTAGGCGATGCTGATGTTGTTGTTTTTTACTTATCAAATTTGACACTATGACAACACTATGAGTGTCATTACATTATCACTTGATAATTTCCAGCAGTGTTTTAGTGCCATCAGCTGTGTTTTTATTTTCATAAGGCAAGTTGTCAGATACATCTGGTCAATGTGGGAGTGAATCCCATGAATGGGTTTGTTTCTCTCACCTGGCTCTCTTCTGTGGCTCCAGCTACTATATCCACTTTTATCTTCTGCACTTAATGGATGGTCATTTGACTTCACCTGCAGCTCGGCTCACTGCGGTACTCGGTGTGCTAAACCTCTTCGTATGAAGATGAAGTTTAAAGGGCTTTTGTCTTAATGTGATTACTGATGCCTTTAGGGAAAATGAGAACTGATTTCAAGTTATGGTTCATTTCTGTATGTGACTGTCTGACGGGATCAAACGCCACACACTTTGCATGAGGTGGTGATATGAAATACCTGCGCTTTACTCTGGTTACTGGCTCTTCAAACAGAAACAAAGAAATAGCTTTTAACTGCTACTTCTCTGAAATAACTTAAGACTTGCACAGGAGACTCATGAAAGGAACGGTGTGTATTTTGTCCATTATGGATATAATCTAGTAGTTCATAATATGATACGGGGGGAAAATAACCAAAGATATTTAAATGACGCGAGTTTAGGATTCCTGCCTACTTTTATTCCAACACTGCAACACTCATCATGTGCAAGCCCTTTCTAATGAGATATCTACATTTGTTCATTACTTTTTCTTTTTACTAAATTGATGGCATTTGATTTCTGCCCTTTTCTGGGGCTTTATTTGGGACTTGCTTGATAAATGGCTTGCATCCATTTTGGTTGGCGGGTTTGGCCAGTATTGACGTGGTGGGAGGTCTCTGGAGGTCCGGGAGCGTGTCAGCCAAAAAGGAGGATTGATAACAGGGAACTAAAGGGCTATTGGTGGCCATTAATACTGTGTGCTATTGTGGTTTGGTGAAATCTATCAACCCTCAACAGAAGTGCACCCCCCATTGTCTCCCGAACTGCGGCGTAGTCTGCAAGAGACTCTGCAACAGGGAAAGTGTAGGTCATGTAATTATCGGCATCTGACTGCAGAAAGCACGGTGGAGAAGATGGGGACGAGCAGATCAGCAACCTCACGTCCTGCAGTCTTTATCACAGTAGTAATAACAGGAGAGTAATACCCAAAATAATTGAATCTGACTGAAATATATTCATCACTCCCCCCTCCTCCCCCTCCCCCCCCCACACACACACACACACACACACTCGTAATCCTGTGCATCAGTGACTGACTGTGTGCAGTTATTTTTAGGAACGTATTAATCATTCCAGCTATTTTACCTGTTCATGTCCAGTGATGTTACATCGGATATGATTTTGTGTTTACATGTATTTGTATTTTCACTTTAGAGTTACGGATTCTTCGCGTTTTGTAAATCCTGCCGTAACCACATGAAGAAAATAAATCAATCCTTTTGGAAAAAGCTGCCGTCTCCTTTCAACCCTTGTTTGTTTTTCATTGAAGAAAGTCAAACTCAAACAGAGCCGAATGGTAAATAAGCCCTGTGTTTGAGTGTAACACACTCAAATGTAAATTGGGCCACAAATAATGTAAATAGTGTTTCCCACTTGCATGGTGGGGCGGGGGGGGGGTTCAGTCTGCGCTCCCAGGCTTCATTAGAAGTGAATGTGTGGTCTTGGATCTTGGTCTCTGGATTACTGTGAGCCAAAAGCAGGCGCTGGTGAACATAAAAGAGAATCCTAGAGTGGAAGACCTCTGATGCCCTGGGGGTTGTGATGCTGCATGTTTTTCAGACCGACGACATCTTGCTGCTATAAATGATGGAATATACCACCACTCACAGTAGCTCATCATCTTATCATTATTATTATCCTTTCATCCGTTTTCTCTCTTTCCCATTTTTCTCTCATTTCGGGTCAGAGTACGCACGCACACACACACGCCTGTAAAGGGCGATCTCTCCAATTAGCGTCAATAACCTGTAAGAACCTGTAACTGGTGTTAGCGAATGCAAACGTAACAAGTACAAATACAATTGTGTGCTGTTCTACAGCACGATCTTGTTAATGGGAACTGTAGTAATGTATTACAGCACTGCCATATAACTGCAATCATCATTTGAAATCCCCGGTTCAAATGATTACCTCTGTCAAACTTAATACACAAAACTTCATATAGAAAACATACTGGACAACAAAATGGAAGAATGGTGAACGTTCTTTTGAAATGAATATAAGCAGCAAATCATTCAACACTTTTTTTAATTTAAGCTTCCGATTTTGTTTCGTCTTCCTACAGGGTGTTGTTTTTTTTAAACTTTTATTATTAAGATCTACTACTCTTGTATTTACATAGAAAATGTTCACTTCACATCAAATAGTAATAGCAAATAGTTTGGACAGTTTGATCAGTGGACCTTAATACTTTCTCATACGTGCAAAGCTCAGTGTCTGCCGATCATCAGGGATACCGAAGGACCCTTGACGTTGTGGTTTTGCGGGAGACTGCTTGAAAGACGAGCGCTGTGTGTTTCGTATGGAAGCCGACATCCTCCATGAAATGATAGAAAGCATGCAGTGTAATCAAGTATGTAGTGTAGATCATTCAGGGCCTAAACAACAACAAACCGGTGTGGTTTGGTCTGACCCAGAGAGATCCAGCATGCAGTCCTCGGTTCATGGATGTCGGAGGGGGTTACCGACGCAGCCATCGAGCCTACGGGGTTCTCAGTCCATCGCGCGGACAGAACAAAGACTCTCTCCGGTAAAGATCGTGGAGGGGGGGTATGTCTCATGATAAACAGATCTTGGTGCAACCAAAGTCATGTGTACCCCCTCAAGTCTTTCTGCTCCCCGGACCTGGAGTACCTGATGCTTATGTGCCGACCATTCTGGCTACCGCGGGAGTTTACAGCAGTAACTGTGACTGCTGTTTACATCCCCCCACAAGCTAACACAGACATAGCACTGAAGGAACTCTACGGGGCAATCAGTGAACAGGAGTCAGCCCACCCTGAGGCTGCTCTTATCGTGGCGGGGGACTTCAACAAGGCGAACCTTAAGAAAGTTCTCCCGAAGTTCTACCAACACATAAAGAGCAACACTCGAGGCGAGCGGATCCTGGACCACTGCTACACCCCCTTCCGGGATGGCTACAAGGCCCTCCTCCGCCCGCCGTTCGGAAAATCAGACCACCGCTCTATCCAGCTGCTCCCCGCTTACAGGCAGAGGCTGAAACAGCAACCAATCGCTGTGAAGGAGGTTCAGTGCTGGTCCGACCAATCGGAGTCCATGCTCCAAGATTGTTTTGAACACGCCGACTGGGACCGGGTCGCCTCGGACAATAACATCAGCGAGTACGCGTCCTCAGTCAGCGGGTTCATCAAGAAGTGCATGGACGACGTTGTTCCAACTAAGTCGGTCCGTATATATCCGAACCAGAAACCATGGATTAATGGCGATGTTCGCGCTGCACTGCGCACGCGCAACGCCGCCTTTAACTCCGGGAATACGGAGGAATACACGCGAGCCCGCTACGACCTCCGCAAGTCCATCCGCACTGCCAAGCGGGAGTACAAGTGTAGAGTGGAGGACAAACTCAAGAGCCACGACGTGAGGGGCGTGTGGCAAGGCTTACAGAACATGACGAACTTCAGAGGGAGAACCAGCTGTGTAGA
>OOFB01022216.1:3069-23963 GCA_900323305.1 Trachyrincus murrayi
CGCACACACCCACCCCCCCCCCCCCCCCCCCCCCCCCCCCCCCTTTTTTTTTTTTTTTCCCCCCCCCCCCCCCCCCCCCCCCCCCCCCTGCACTATACCTGAAAGGACATGATGAAAGGCCTGGAATCCGGGGCCTTTTTCCTAAGCCTAAACCCTTTAGTGTAAACAGCTACCTATACCCCTGTGTCCTCCGGGGGGGTTGGACACCAGACAGCAGGTCAGAGGCAAGACTGTGAGTCTGACTGCGAGTCTGACTGCATGGAAGATGGAGCTGGGAGAGGATGGGAGCTGCTGTCACCAGTGAACACTCAGGCATGTAAACACCGCCACACACAACTCTACATGATCCGCGTATACAATAGGATGTTTTTAAAGGGGAAAGGCATAGAACCATACATAATCTTTGTTATTTTCTCTATTTTGTCACACATACACTGTGGTATTCCTTGGGGTATTTAGAGAGAGGTGGGAGGGAACAATGAATGTGACTGTTATAAGCGCTTGAGAAGAGAAACATCTCCTGTCGTTCTACAGTCTCGACAACCTCTCTGCTCCACAGCCTCTAGACCAGTCGTTCTCAACTGGTGGGTCGGCGTTTTGAGTGGGTCGCAGAGCATATGCCAAATCTTAATCCCATTAATTAACTAATGTTTCAATGTTAATTCATGTTTCAATGCTTTACTATTTCATTGAGTTTAGCTCCAATCGTTGCAGCTTTTTGTTCGCTCAATGTTTCAGTACATGAAGGCATGGTTACTGCAATATTGGTAAATACATTTTTTATTTTTAGGTCGTGACTTAATGACTAATGATGGGTCTTTAGTCATTGGGTACATGTGGGTCCTGAGGCTAGAGGAGTTGTGAACCACTGGTCTCATGACACATGTGGGTCCTGAGGCTAAACCAGTTGAGAACCACTGTTGAAAACCACTGTTCTAGAGGATGTTAAATATAATACACTACAGTTTAACAGCCAATAATAATATTCCACAGGTATTATCGTAATAGTTATAACATATCAAACATATCAACACAACCCACAACACAGCACAACACAACACAACCCACAACACAAAACCACTGTTCTAGAGGATGTTAAATATAATACACTACAGTTTAACAGCCGATAATAATATTCCACAGGTATTAACAGGAAACATATCAACACAAGGTCATTGAATTACTCATGAGGCGACTCAAATGTCTATAAACGGGCCCAAACATGAACAAACATGAAACATTGTGACTTCATATCATAGTTCATAGTTTATAGGGAGTATCCTGACACGTGATACTACAGAAGCATCGGCACTAGGTGCCTTCACGGTGTACCGGCCGGAGGGACGATTCTCCCCCCAAAGCTTCTCCTGTCTGGATCTCCTTATCACGGGGCCTCTCTAGAAACCATCAACAAGGGAACCCGAGCTCAATCAGACCTCCACCGCCTTCCAGATCCATAATCATCAACAGCAGGAAGCTGTTGGCGCCGCATTCACTAATTTATGATGTGCAGTGCTTGTTGAAATGCCTGCGATGCACACTGCTCTGCAGATTATCCTCCAGGGAGAAGAAGAAGGGGACTGACGGGAAACCATATGGAGAAGCCATGTTTTCTGTTGTAACTAAAACAAACAATTCCAAGGATACTATATTATCTTTTTTTGCTCATTGTCTTTACAGATTCTTTCTCTCTCTTTTTTCCCCCAAAATTAGGCCTTCGTGGAAGAATATGCAAGCAGGCAATCAGTGCTGAGGCAGAACATCCTCTGCATTCTCACTTGTCTTAATGGTTGACTCGTGATACTATTGCCATTAAGGTTAACATTTGAATAGATGCTAGAAACGTGTGTGTGTGTGTGTGTGTGTGTGTGTGTGTGCGCGTGTCCATTGCAGAAGCCTGGCTAATGTGAGGCAGGAACGAAAGAAACGTGACGGGCCCGCTGACTGCAGGAGCCGAGCAGGTAGCTGCGATGAGTATAACACTGAAGTGCAACTTGTGTGGTTTTACCCACAATTCAACTTGTCCCCGACTATCCCTAACCAATCACAGACACTAAAAAGCGGCGTCGGTAGATCTTCTGGTGGAATGCAGGCTTTATTAGTGCAGCATGGCTGTGGCGTCGGTATGGTTCAGCCGCATGGCACATCTGCCTCACAGTTACTCCGTTCTCTCCTACGGTCTCGGAAAGAAGGAAATAAGGTGTTCTTTCTTTCTTTCCTTTTCGTTGTTTATTTCCCTTTGTTTGTGTGTTTGTTTGTTTGTTTGTTTCTTTCTTCATGTCTTTTTTTTACACACATACTACCTCACTGAAACACAGTATTAATCCTCGACAATCATCTCATCGCTCCCGCCGGTATCCGTATCAAGACCTTCCCTCTGAACCGCTTGCGTGCTATTATTATTATTGTTATTATAATAATTATTACTACCAATATTCATTCCAAAGGAAGTCTGGGATATGACACACTCATCCAGTGACTTGTCTAATGTCCTGTAAGCCCGTAACATGTCCTGACAGTGATGTTATTCTTCATGTCAAACCTGAAGTGCCTTAAGATAGTATATGTTTATTATATTTTGATTGGGAGACGCGTCTTCTGAATGTCCCAACACAACACTTACCGTAGGTTAAGAGTAGGGCTTCCCACAAGACCTCCACACCACCCACCTCGGGAGGATCATTGATGATGTAACCAAAGCCACGGCTTTGGTAAAGAGTGCTGTCACAACATGACAGTATGTAACGTCTGTCGCCGTGCCAACAACCGCATCACTACTTTACACACTTGATGTCGGGGTGGCAATTAGTCAGCATCACGACCATCATCGCTCTTCTGTACTGTAATATATGTGCAGCTGTTCGTCTCACACACAGTGCTGACTTACGACAGTGCATTTGCTGAAACACACTGTATGAGGTTAAGGCTGTTGAGTTATGAGGGAGTTTGCAGTTGGGAAAGGTCAGTGCAATATATATACAGTGTACATAAATGCCACGAAGCAAACTATACAGTACAAATAAATGTATAGGATTAATCATTCCTTCGGCAGTGTTGTCCTCTCCTCCCCTGGGTTGGCTCTGTGCCACCTTCACCCTGGGGCCACATTGATGCTGAGGGTTGAACAGCTGCACGCAGTGAAGGCTTGGTCAGACGGTCTTGCAACAATAATACAGGATTATTGAATAATGCTGGAATATTGCTGGTATAATTAAAAAAGCTTTAGTAATAAACCAAAACAACTGTACCAACTCTTCTGTGTGGGAGAACGTGAACAAATATTACACAGAAGAGAGGGCTGACTTTTGCACAGTGACAATAAGTGTCTATTTTGTGTTACCTTTGTGTTGTTTTAGGATATAGAGAGGGGAAGCAAACGGAAAAAAACACAAAGCATTATGCTATTCATTTTATGAAAAAGAATGTCGTCAGTCCAAAAATATAGGCCTACATATGGCCTACACAGCATTAAGACTAAACAAACTACGACCTCGGTATAGACATGCACAAAAGGTTGAAGGTGTCTGCTGCTTGAGATGCTTTCTCCCGTTTTGGTTGTGCGAATTACTTGCAGGCTGGGGCAGGGAGGCAGAGGGGGAGAGGTTTGAAGAAAAAAGAAAAAAGAAAAAGGGAGCGCAAATGATCCCCTTCAGGCAATCCCAACAAGTCTGGACTTTTACTGCTGCTTGGGTTAAGCCCAAGTGTAAGGAACGGAGCCTCGTGGATCAGAAATAACTACAGCTATACATCATCAGCCATGTTACCTCGGCACTAGCCACTTTCTGCACTGCAACATGCGCCAAATGAACGGTTTTAAAAGATTCGGGTGACCTTACTGCGGGTAACTTGCCACTTCCACGTGTTTTATCCGCCCCAAGCCAGCCGCTGACAGGTGGACATCACTGATTTACATTTCTACGCTGAACCTATCGGGGCAAAGGATACACAGAAGAGAGAGACAGAGGGGATATGCCACAGGTGAAAAGTTTGGAGAGGACGTGAACAAGTTTTTGGTCCAGAGGAGTTGCTACCCAGAGAACTGTAGTAGTCGTCAGGTAGGTCTACCGCAATACTGGTTACATTGTAGGCTATATCTCCAAATTATGTGTGCAATGGATGCTGAGACAGTGTAGGCCTATTGGCTACAATTTAAGTAGATGCATTGCATGCTCTACACATGTAGGCTGCAGGTTTCATACTGTGGATTTAATTTCTGAACCTTCACCGGACAATTCAAATCTCAGTAGGTCTTGCAGACCATACTATATGCATGCTGACAAAAGAGTGCCGTAAATCCAACAATCCGAATTATAGACCACGCCGTTTCTTGGGCATATTGCCAACAAATGTGAACAGTGTTTGTTCACATGTGATTGCCACTTGCAATAAAATCGCCTGCTTTTTTAGGCTCACTTCTGCAAGTCAGCTTTTCAGGACACTTCCAAGTATGATCCCAAATAGGTTACGTTACGCGCCTGAAACCTGCCCCTCTGGCCGTACATTATGCAATGCATTGAAGTTCTTATTGCACATGGCAATAACATAAATGGTCATCCCAGGCGAACCCGATCACATTTAGATTCCAGGAATAAAGGTTATTTATAGCCTAATATAAAACGAATTATTTGGATTAATAGTGCGTTAAAAAACGTTTGGGGGATTGTAAGAGAAAGAAAAGTGTTGTTTTGTTTAGTGCGTAACAGGAAACATTTCCTCCCGCTGCTGCGCATTAATAACGAACAAATCCTTTCCTTGATCCTCATTAATGTTACTGTCAATGCCATGTCAGGCCAGAGTTGATCACACCAGGATGCCATATTACCAAGCGAAAGCAGGGCTAACTATCAGTCATTTTGTCAGTCAGTGTGTCAGTGATGGACGAGAGTCTGTACTGGCATTTTAATGGTCTCCCCGGGGCGCTCTGTTTGATAAAACGTGACGACATCACTTAGGCCTACAGTTTGTGCTTGTTGAAAGTGTTGCTTCGTATGAGTGAAAAATTGAGAGGAGAGGTGGTGTACTTGAACCACAGGCTAGGTCAGAGGAGGTCAATGAGGCATTCTGACCTCTGACCTGTCGTAGGCGTACCCTGACTAAGACAGAATCCGCCACAGAATGGACATCTTATTTCCTTGTGTTTTTTTGTTTATTAATTAATTCATTCATTAGCTCATTCATCCATTCGTTCTGTATTATTGCGTCCATAAACACCCAAAAATATCACCCTGGAACTGCATTTTTGGAGGGAAATGCTTTAGTTCTCGCGTGAAGAGAAAATAACTGTAAAGCGTCACATTCAATGATTTCTATTGCAGTTTATTGTGAGACTTTGGTTAATTCACCATGACACGACACTCTCGTTTGTCCCCCCATTGTCCCCCTGTCCCATGCTGAGGGAGCCTGGCTCCCACTCAACCTCCCTCTTCAACACAGTGCAGAACAGTGGCCAGACGCTCCCCCTGGGAGAATGGCATCTCTGCTAGCCCTTAGCTTCTGTTAGCCTGGCCTGGGTGTCGCGTGCCGCTTCTCGTCCATTCAGCTTTTGTTCTGCCAGAATGCCGTTGAATGTTCGTTAATCCGTTCTCTATTTCTCTATCTCTTATTTCTTTATGATTTTCGTGATATGGCATAAAGTGTTTTCTTTATCTGGTTTTAAAGGCTGCATTACAGTTAAGTGGTGTACGTTTCTGAACTCACCAGACTGTTCTGGCAGTTCTATTATTTGCCTTTACCCACTTAGTCATTATATGCACATTACTGATGATTATTTATCAAAAATCTCATTATGTATACAGGAGTATACAAAAATAGGCTTTACCATGTGGTTATTTTATATAGTCTATTTATTTATTGAATTACCAGAAAAACATGCTATATCGTGATATATATCGTTATCGAGATATTAAATGACCTATATCGGGATAGAAGATTTTTACCCTATCGCCCAGCCCTAGTCTCATGACCCTAACCCTACCCCGAGCAACGTTGCCATTCTGTATCCTTGACCTTTTAAACCGTGCGATTGGCTAGATTCCCAGGTGAGAGTGAGGGAGTGGGCGTGGACGCACTTATCAGCTACAGTATGCTTTTTACAATTCCAGGTGTGGAGGCCACCGTAGGAATGTTCTAAGTAAGGGTTACGGTTATGAATTATTCAACCATGTAGTTTCACCTTCCAAAGAGTAACTTATTTGAATCAGTTAGTAAATGTATGTTGCATGCTATAAACGTTTGGCTAGCATGTGTCAAAGTATATGAGGCGGTGTAGCAGAAGTCATTTTAGGTGGGCGGAGGAGGAGGAGCGGTATTGTAGATGCAATTTGGACCGACACTGTTTATTGCTACCCCTTTTAGTTTTCAGCTGGCATTTTTAATGGCAATTAAAAGATTAATGCTTTTCAATTATGGCCCTTTAAATCACCCAGGCGATAGCTGGTTAGAGAACTTCAAATTCTGGGTTCTGGGTCGGCTCGGCTTTGGGCTCAAACCCTGCATTGCAAAAATAGCCCAGGGTAAAAAAACACAGGATGTAGAGATGCAACATGAAATGTGCTTAACTTCTGCAGGACTTAATTACACACAATTTATTTTTATATGTTGGAAAATCATTAAACATGGTCCCTTTAATCTCCCATCAGTTGCACATGGAAAATGGAAACTGCATTTGGACTGTCTTCATGTTATTTGTGCATTGCATGTTAGGGTTACAACAATCAGGAAGTGTTAGCTTGTGGTCCTCTGAGTCACAGCAGCAGAATAAACACTTACAGATCACCATGGGCCTTTGGCGTTCAACTGTCTCTTAAGCATTTGTTTGGGACAAAGTAAGGCCAGGGACCGGGCCAACTAAACTCCCATTTCCTGTTTCACAAATAGGCATCTTTAGAAATCCCTCATAGAACCCCCGGGACTATTAAATGAATGGAGAATATTCATAGGGTTGATGCCCTGTCAATGTTTATACATCTGTTCCAGGTACAATATACTTTGTAGCACTAAGTTACACTCAGAAACAGTTCACAACTTTGATGAATGTACATGCAAGTTTAGATGTTTTCTCTTTCATCGGTGACAGTTTGTCTAGTTCTGAACAAACTAAGCTAATCATTCCCTTCTTCTTCCGCTGCCCTTTCCCCGATAGTAAATACTATTTGGGGAACTACAATCTCTGTGGTTTAACCTCTATCCAGTTCTTCCGCTCAAGGTCCCCATAGTAATCAGAGCAAATCAGAAATGATGCCATCTGACATAGCATCTGCAAGGTATTTGCAGTGGGCATTTTCTTGTGGCTCACCTTTCTGAGCACGCATGTTGGAGTTGGGAGTTGGGAGTTCCCAGAGAAATGAATGCCACATGCCACAGTAGGCGTAATGTCTGTCTACGATCTCCAGACTCACACGCTTCATGTAACTCAAACTGAATGTGAAGTCATTTATTAACTGATGGGATCGCCCAAAGTTCAATCATTTGATATTTGGAAAACTACATCGAAAGTAATAAACAGTGTTTTTCTCGTAAAAGCATCTCCTTTGAAGGTGAGAATGAAACGGTCAGGGTGCTAGAAGGCTGAAGTGGATGATGTCAGCGTGGCGGGAAGGGAATGGTTTCATTAAAGTCAAGATGCTTTCACGCGAAGATGCTTCTCCGTCTCCGTCGCAATCGACGTGAGAGAAGCCACATTTTGACTTTGTTTGTAGTTCGCGTGCAGTCTGTCTGTCGAGTAAACGAACCTCCGTAGGAAATAAAGAAAGGTTAGAAATCACTATGTGATAAAAACTATTTGAAAGGTTTTATAATGAACACATTATACTGTGTATTGATACCATTTATTTCATCTGTGTATATTCAAGATCCTTTCATATTACATATTCAAGATCCTTTCATATTACAAATATAATGACATTTAGCGCTGGACTGGACTGGCATACCTCAGCATCAGTGCTGCCATAGTTACACATTACAATACACTGTTTCCCTGTCATTCTTCACTCATCCAGGTCAGTGTTATGTCGCTTAGGTCACACACAGCCATAGGCAATACGGCCTCCAATTAGCCTTACCTGCCTGTCTTCAGACGGAAGCCAGTGTTCCGGTGGGGATTTGTGCATGATGCCCTGTTAGATTAATTGAAACTCCTCGATTGTCTATAGGTGTGTAATTGTAGTCCAGGGACAACAAGATTATCCTCTGGTCTCAACAGAAGCCCCCCCCCAAGTTCCTGAACAAGAACATACCTATATTTCACTATATTTCATTTATCTTGAATTAACGAGTGAATAACATAAGCAATAGCAGCATTGTAATGTTCAACCAGTGAGAAAGTTGTTCCAACCAATGGTTCTCTTCGCTTTACAGTGATGAAAGACAAAGAAGAAAGATGGCAATTAAAACAATCAGGAGTCTTACCACGAATTAGATAGATTGGTTTCACTTGTGTTTTTGATTATTTAATTGCGTCCACGCCACAGTGTCAAACTTGATAAATGTTTGATGTTTACAGGATTTGTGATCTTGCACTTGTAGTTTTTTATGGTTTTGGACTTTTTGTTCCTAAGTTATAGTATTTATTCTGTATTCTGTACTGTCTCTAATGTCTCTGTCTCTGTCTTTAATGGAGTAAGTAATTTGTGTGAAATAGGCGAAAACACTAGTATTTTTGTAGCATGCACTGCGTATACTTATTACTTCCATAGTAACACATACTATCAAATAAAACAGGATGTTACTGTGGGACAAAAGTAGGAATAATGCGGTTTGATCCTGCAGGATTGTGTTGGATTGTGCTAAAGTGACAAGACATGCTAGCCAGCTGTGTGTTAGCCTGTTACAGGCTTTGCATGAGGATGAACGAAAAATATGTTTTGATATTATTGGTTAAAATGCTAAGCCTGCTAGTGCGGGCATGTTAATCATCATAAACATTTTTTCAATCTAAACAGTAAACACTCAATTATATCTATGACTGGAAATTATCTTCACTTTCATTTTCACAATAAAAGTGAAAAAGTGAATTTAAATGCCATGGTGTCTATAAATCTGTCTGTCTGTTCCCAGGTAGTAAAGATGTGGGGCTGGGTTTTGCCTGTGGTGGTCCTACTGTCATCTGTAAACCAGGCTGAAACTCAGGGTAAAAAAAAAAAATTACAATCATTAAAACTTTCTATAATAACTTTGAATTATCATGTATTCTGTAGCCATGTATTTCTCTGTGTCTCCGTCTGTATTCCAGGCAGATGTGGTAATGTTCAGGCAGCAGACATCGTCTTCCTGGTGGACGGCTCCTCCAGCATCGGCAGGGTGAACTTCCTGCAGGTGAAGCGCTTCATGGTGGGCATCGCCAAGCCTTTCTCCAGCTACGTCGGCCAATCGGGTATCCGGTTCGGGGCTGTGCAGTACAGTGACACGTCCAGGTGAACCACAGAGTCAACACTTAAAGGGCCCCCTATTTCACTGCCAGGTGTGATGTTGATTAGCCATTGCAAGCCATTTCAAAGCTGTATACTGTCTACCCTGTAGATCAACCTACCGGTTGGTACAATCCACTGGGTAGGCTGGTGGGTTGTTCTACCCGTCATACATCTGGGTGGACACTCCCACGTGTGATGTCGCTATAGGGTAGATTTTGAAATGGCTTGTAATGGTTAACCCCAAAGCTCTCCTGTTACTGGTCTCCTAGCATATTTACAATAACGTGTTGACACCATCTTGATAAGTTCCAGTAACCAAGCTTGTTTTTGTTGTTGTTGTTGTTGTTGTTGTTGTTGTGGAAACCAGGGTCGAGTTCACGTTTACCACCTACTTGAACGGCACAGAGCTGGTCAGCGCTATAGAGAACCTGAGCTACAAGGGCGGGAACACGCGCACCGGGGCCGGACTGAAGTTTGTCACAGACAACTTCTTTAACCCCGCAACCAGTCGGGACGTCCCGAAGGTGAGCGAACGAGAGATTAACGAAATTACAATGCATGGAAATCAGAATCAGAATTAGCATGTGATGTATTGCCAAGTAGGTTACCCATACAAGAAGTGTGTCTTGGTGTGTTGGTGCAAGAGGTGTACAGTAATTAACAATTAACAATTAACAAAAACAAATACATTTGAAAATATAAAGTGTGCAGATGTGAAAATGGCAATAAAGTATTGATGGAGAGACCATTTAGGGGGGGGGGGAGGTGGGGGATGCAGATTCAGTGGGGGTCTGATTGAGAGGTTTGATTAAAACAATTCTTCTTGATTTCCAGCCTGTTTAACACAACACTCTCCAAGTTCCTATAGTTACCTATACATCTTGTCCGGGTCTTATGCTGTTTCCTGTTCAGATCGCCATACTGATCACAGATGGGAAGTCCCAGGACAGTGTGCAGGAGCCGGCACAGAAGCTACGTGGCCAGGGGGTGGTGGTCTTTGCTGTTGGTAGGCACCCCCCCCGAGGAAGACAGTTTGGGCCCTAAATTCAAAATTGTCACACTTTTTTTACATTCATTTCGATCACTTTCCTTGAAACCAGTTGTTCTCACCTGTTAGGTGTAAAGAGCGCTGACAGGAGCGAATTGTCGCTGATCGCCTCTGAGCCCCGCAGAGATTTCACCTCCTTCGTGGGGGAATTCAAACTGCTGAACACCCTGCTTCCGCTGGTGGGCCCGCGGGTGTGCTCCAGTGCCGGGGGAGTGTACGCAAGCGACGGTACCTGTCTACCCTCTCCTCTTCCCCAACCGCCCATCTGTACATTATCAACAGATAGATTAGGGAACCAGGCAGAAAGGACGGCAGACATTGATTGTTTGCTTGCTTTCTTGATTGGCTTAACCTTAAGGGTTGTCAATGTGTAAGTTACTTCTAATCGTGTTATTAAGGGTTATCAAGGTGTTATTAAGCATCGTGTACTTCTAATCGTGTTATTAAGGGTTATCAAGGTGTTATTAAGCATCGTGTACTTCTAATCATGTTATTAAGGGTTATCAAGGTGTTATTAAGCATCGTGTACATCTAATCATGTTATTAAGGGTTATCAAGGTGTTATTAAGCATCGTGTACATCTAATCATGTTATTAAGGATTATCAAGGTGTTATTAAGCATCGTGTACTTCTAATCATGTTATTAAGGGTTGTCAAGGTGTGCATTAAACATCAGAAAATGATGTTCCATTGCAATCCCACGTAATTTCAGTCTTATCGATTTCCTTCTATTCCTTCTATAGCCGATTTAATGGGTGGAGTCTATTTTCCGTTAGACTCCACCGCGTTTCAGACTTTGAGGAAGTACAAAATACACAAAAGTCTTTCCAAGACTGATTTTATTACCTGACTTTGAGATGAATATTAATGTATTCTGTAGGTGTGTGGTGGATATATCCCTCTGTGATATGTTATGGCTGTTTTACGTTTTTAGATCCTGTTAGATCCATCACATCCAACACTACTTGGTTGTATTTAATTGACGAAGAGACTATGACAATGCATCTGTGTACTAGCAGATATTTGGCATTTCATCAGTGTCCCATTGTATTTATTTATTTGAGGGGACAGAGGCACGGAAAGCAATTTCACAATTTTTACAAAGCAGCTATTGAAGCAAACTGTAGCTGCTGTTTAGTGGAGGCTTGTTATTGATTCAAACAACCCTCCGCTAAACATGTTTACCCTCCATTCAGTGTGAGAGGCATTGACTAATTAAGTAGCACAATACACACTCATCTTTCCGCCATGGTACACGATCTCTCCCTGCAGGACGAAACACTAAACACTTGGTTAACACTGAATTAAAATGCACAAAGGACTGTGGGACTGAGCCCTTTAGATGATGAATGGCGGTTGGGTTTCCTTCCTTATTCATTATGGAGTCACTTAAGCTACCGATTGCTTCACTGCTGTCGATCAGGGAACCAGCTTCGTATAAAGTTTATTCACTGACAAATAGACAGACAGGTCATCATCATCATCATCATCGTCATGGTCATATTATCCAGGTGCGTCATATGCCATCCCTCTCTTCACAGAGGCCTTTTCTGGCCCGTCCAACCTCCAGTTTGTCAGCCAAACCTCTGATTCGCTCAGGTTCCGTTGGAGTCCGGCTGCAGGGCCCGTCAGTGGCTACCTGGTCCAGTACACACCTCTGTCTGGCCTGGGACAGCCAATCACGGCAGAGTTACGTCAGGTGGGTTCCTGGTATGCCACTTGGGCGGGGAAGCCCTCGTATGGGTTCTAGATGGGACTGGCTACCTGGTTGCAGGTGTGCTCAGTGTAAGAAACACAAGGATGTGGGCATAAGTATGAACATGTCTAAGAGGGTGGATCTTTGCTTCATGTACCTGCTTTTGAGAGTACATTTTGGCTGAATCGGTATGCCGCCCCAGAGGAGGATGAGCCTGAAGAATGCTCAGCTTCGGTCGTCTCGGCAGATGGTTTTTGGCTGGAATCTGCTTGTCCCTTGACTTACCTTACTTGACTGATGCACTTCGTCTGGCAGGAAACCGTGTCCACCAGTCAGAGAACCTTCACGGCACGGGAGCTGAGGTCGGGGACGGACTACTTGGTGACGGTCATCTCCCAGTACCCCAACAGTGTGGGAGAGTCTGTGTCTGCCAAGCAGCGCACCAGTGAGTGTGAAAGCAGAACGCAGGGCCTAGGGCTGTTGGCGTAAATGTTTGTGGGTTTGTAGGCATTCCATTGGAACGGTATGCTGACTCGTGGAAGACATATGTTGCCATGGATGTTATTATGCATGATTACACCTGAACAGACAGATTGACAGACAGATCGAGAGATAACACAAACAGCCTGACAACTTGCACACGCTCTGCTCTTGTTTTCCTCAGAGTCCTTGCCAGGGGTGTCCAGTCTGCGCCTGTCCCAGGCCGGCTTCTTCTCTCTGTCTCTGGCCTGGGTACGGCCCTCGTCCTCCTTCCAGGGGTACAGGCTCACCTACGGCCCGCAAGGTCAGGAGAACCATATACCCCCCCCCCCCCCCACTTTGCCTACATTATTTGTACATTGATGAGAAGCCAGCCAGTTTTCATCTATGCAGAACGCTCAGGGGATTAGAAAACACAACATGTCATAATATAGTGCAGTAGAATATTAAGAGTAATAGATGTAGGTGATGATTAAAATGCCGCTGGTAAGTTCATACTGCGTTGAATAACAAAGAAAGAATAAAATAATCTCCCCTGAGGGACTGGCTGCCATTGAGGTGATTTACGACCACACATTACCTCGAATATTAAGCACATTTTGTCATCACTTGATCCTTACATGGAATAGAAAAGGACACCTAAGGTTATGTTGGAAAGTCAAACTGTGATAGCGTAAGGAACTCGGTGCTACTTTTATACTGCATGGCGTGTGACAGACAGGGTGTGGCAAACATCATGAAGGTATAATAATGTCTGGATGCTAAGGCGATGACTCATGAATGAAAAGCTCTCCTTTGGGTTTGATTATACAGCCAAAACAATTAAATCACCAAATCAGATTATGGTGGTGCATGAGTGGCTATGTCTTAGACTCTTACTCTAGGATATGGCAGGAGTACCAGTCTCACACGGAGGAAGGCCTCTGATTGGCCGAAGCGGTGCAGTTGTTTGTTTTGCATTAAATCTAATCTGTGTATTTAGTAATGAGTGGTGTGATGTCCTTACCTGTTTGCTGTGCTAGCTGTCCCAGCCCAAGCTGACGAATCAAACCAACTCCGATAGAGATACAGAGATATCGGGCACGGATCCATTCGTAAAAGCTGGCCGTCCTTCAGGTTTAGTGCCCTCGGTGTCCTGAGGCAGTGTTTTCTTGGTCTCGGTTGGCAGGTAGCTCTCAATAGTCGCCGAGTTCCAACGTGAAGGGCGAAGTGGGAGTAAGCGGTGAAGCTTGTCCCGAAAAACCACCAGACACCGAGACACACTCTGTTGTCATCCAAGTTCTTCTTAAAAAAAACCTCAAAAAACAATCTGCGTGTTTGGCTTTAAAAAGCGGCTCAGTCATTGTCGCTAGCGGTGGGTGTGCTAACAGCGTATGTTTGTCCTGTATGGTTCTCTGGTCTCTGGGGAAGCAGGCCAGGCCGCCAGCAGGTTACTGGAGCTCTCCCTGCCTGCCGACTCCACCACCACCACCCTGGAGGGCCTGCAGCCCGACACGGAATACGCCATCAGCCTCTACCCACTGTTCCCACGCAGCTCCGCCTCACCTTCGACCCTCACCGCCCGCACCCGTGAGTAACAGCCCGCAGCTGCACGCAGGCCGCTGCACACCCACAGCAACACAATGCCGGGTGCTGAAGCTCACCATTATAATACAACGATATTGCATTCTGGTACATGGATCAATCTGTCATCTAGCTGAATACCTATTATTATTACTTTATAATTACAATTATGAATTACTCATTACATAAGTATAGTATATTCATGAACTACCGATTGCTATATAATTACTACCGGTGGCATCCTTCACAAAATATGAAATGGTAGTTTTCATTTACTTTTGTTGTGTATTTATCTATGTTTTATATCAATGTGTGTGTGTGTGTCAGTGCGTCTTGAGCCAGTGCAGCAGTTGGTAGTAGACACAGAGACGGAGAGCAGTGTGCGTGTGCGGTGGAGAGGGGTCGCTGGGGCCAGGGTCTACCGTCTGGTCTGGGGACCTGTCACAGGTAAAGGGGCCCCAAACACTGAAAACAAACTACAGCTCCACCTCTGGCCAAACAGGAGCCATAGCATTGCAACAGCTGTCTCTGATTGTCCGAAATCGGCGCCGACAGATGTTTCGATTTTGTGTGTTAGTCGTTAAATCTGCATTTTATTTATTTTGTGATTTAGATCCTATTGTTAGGATTCTCATTGATGTCTTGCTCCATTGTTCTATTTTTGGTATCAATACAATCTAGCAAATGTGTTTCTTGTTTATCCATGTTTATTTATTCACAAATTCTCATTCATTTACATGACATCGTATTTCACATTTTCGCATTTTTTTTACATCACATTTCTCCTTCATTTCTCGCTCTGTGCTGAAAGGCCGTACTGTGGATACCGTCGAGGTGGCGGGGAACAGTGAGTTTCACTCTCTGTCCAACCTGCAGCCAGACACAGAGTACATCGTCACCGTGATCCCCCTCTACGAGAGCAACACAGAGGGCCCTGCAGCCACCGCCAGGTTCAAAATAGGTGGGTGATGAGGTTACAGTAGGCCTACAGCTAGCACTCCAGCGAGTGCTAGCACTGAACTAGTATTAGGTGATATAGATAGAGTACAGCTAGTACTCCAGCTAGTGCTAGCACTCCAGCTAGTGCTAGCACTCCAGCTAGTGCTAGCACTCCAGCTAGTATTAGGTGATATAGATAGAGTACAGCTAGCAATCCAGCTAGTGCTAGCACTGAACTAGTATTAGGGAATATAGATAGAGTACAGCTAGCACTCCAGTAGTAGTAGTACTGAACTAGTACTGGGTGATGTACGGTACAGCTAGCACTCCAGTAGTAGTAGTGCTGAACTAGTACTGGGTGATGTAGATACAGTACAGCTAGCACTCCAGCTAGTGCAAGTACTGAACTAGTACTGATAATATCATTTTCATGAAATCGTCATCGTCATCATCATATCAGAACTTTTTTCTGGCTATGATGATGATGATGATGATGATATCATGAACATAATAAACAAAAAAATAGAAATTATGACTATTTAGGAACTACCTTGTTTATCTTAATCTAATATTTTCACAATTGTAAAACAATTGGAAACAATTGTATAGTTACATCATACACAAACAACATTGCACCCTGCAGACACCAATCAACTAAGGATATATACACTGTACTGAATATAATGATTTTTCCCATTGCATGCTTTAGGTCAAGCAAGTTGTGTTCAAAACTATACATATACAATACATATACAAAACTATACATTCTGCTAATAAATCCACTCTCCCTGAGCTAAGCCTGTAATTACAGGGAGGGGTTTTCTTCTGCTTCAGGTGTGGCCACAGCCATCTCTGAGCTGTTAGGGGCCTCAGTGTTTTGCCTACGAGGGCCCCTGCCGTAGACGGCAGGTGTTGCAGAACAAATACATCTGTGTTGATTTAGCTAACCACAAATAATTTTCTTCCTTTACTTTAATCCCTCACGAATTCAGCGATTCTTCAGCCTTCCAATTACTCTGTGTGCCACCAGCTATAACCACACACACACACACACACTTGCTTTTTTCGAACAATACGTGGTGAATATGTCTTTAAACGGGTGCTTTGAGAGGTGCCAGCTGTCAGTACCGGAGATTTGGGCAGAGGAAAGAAAAGCAGAAGGTGAAAAGGCAGGACAAAGACACACAGGGTGTTTTATCAAAACCCTACATGTTACTGTTTAGCTCTGTTTAGGAAACATTCCGACCACACCCACACATACACACACTCATAAAGCAGACACACACACACACACACACACACACACACACACACACACACACACACACAGACAGACACACACACAGACTTTTTCTTTCCTTTGTAACTAATGCCAATGGGATGGTTCAACTTTAGTTGTTTTGTTCTGATTCTGAGTCACTGAATCTGAGTCTCTGAGTCACTGAGAACCGACTGACCTGGGGGACCGCCAGCCTTTACACTCGCTATGCAGATCCTGTACCGCGGCATGTTTACGTCTTCTATATACATATATATATATATATACATGTATATATCTCTCGCCTGGCCAGAAGTGGCCATGCCTTGGAATCTGCATTTGTAAACATTTTTTTTTTCAACATTTAGTATAGGATAGAATAGAATAGAATGAAACTGAATATAATAGCATATACTAAATACATTATTTTAAATAGTTTTTAGTGTTTCATTAATTGTGCTTTATTTTTTATCTTATTATTATTGATTAGTACTTGTATTGTATTTTTGTATATTTTTTCTATGTAAAGCGCCTTGAGATATCTTGATATGAATCGATATGAATATAAAATAAAGGTTATTATTATTACTATTATAGTATAATATAATAGTATAAGTGTAGAACCCTGCATGTGTCGGTAAGAAACTGTGCTGAAGCAGGCCCGGCTGCAGACCGCTTCTGTTTAAACGCTACATGTTTAAAGCAACAGAGAGCAACATTCACCACACTGACTTTAATCAGCAACCCCGGGCAAAGACAGCAAGTCCCGCTCACCAAATTCCGCACTCGCTTTCACTCTGATTGCGTTATGACCTAAAGCCATCGCCCCAACCAACCAGCCATCATCCTTAGGCATAGACTATTGCTGATTATTATGAATGAATAACCACATCACATTGTAACGTATAGCCTTTTCACCTAACCTAATAGTATAACCTATAGCGGAGCATATAGCGTATAGCGGAGTCTACTGTTGCAGGCTCTCGTTTAACCACAAGGTGTCACTAAAGTCCACGTTGACGAGCACGAACCCCGGCCGGTAGTGGGAGCCCATTGAAAACTGGAACTGCTGGCTGGCTTTCTGGAGGGGGGGGGTGGGGGGGGGGGCATCTCGCAGGGCAGGCCAGGACCCATAATGCCCCCCCATAGCGCCAGTCTTAAAGCCTCCTTTATATCTGAGGAACCTGACAGCTGAAGAGTACCCCACATTGAGGAGGTATCCATGCTGCTACTGCTGTACATGTCGGCATTGGCACTGGGAGGAAACCCTGAATTAATGAGATAAGAGGAGGAGGGCGTCCATGATGAAACCTGCCCGGGCCATCAGTTTCTGCGTGGCTACTCAGCAATAAAAAGTTCTGTGGAGAAACAGCTATGTTACGAATGTAGGGAAAAGTGTTTAATGTAGTGTGTTGGATAATTTTTTTTTAAGGGAGTGTGAGAAAAAGCAATTGGTGCTTTCAGACGTGTCTGGCAGACGGGGGAGCCCGAGGGGTAATGCTGCTGTTATTGTGTCTGGGAGGGGAAGAGGAAAAAAACATGCATGCAGCTTTAAATGTCATCCTTTCAAGATCAATGGAAACGCATCTGCAAGCATTTGAAAGCCAAACCGAGGAATGTAACAACTCGCAGATGTCCTGTAGATAGTAGTCACAAGGAAAGTATTGGAGATGATTCCAAAATATCGGCACGTTTTAGTTCTATGTATCCGGTGTGTTGTTGTTTTTTCCGAAACTAGGCCACGCAGCGCTCCTAACGTTTTGTACACTCCGATTTGTGATTGTATGCTTTGATTGTTCTCAGCTTCACTTGTAAGTCGCTTTTGGATGAAAACCATCTGCTAAATGTCTTTCTCCCCGGGTGAATTGTGAATGAGGACAGTGTTTTTTTGTGTGTGTGTGTCCCTTCCCTGCCAGAGCGCCAGGAGCAGCAGATCCTGAGGGCCGACCCCTCCAGCCCCTCGGCCATCACTCTCCTCTGGAACCTCATCCAGTCCTCCAAGGGCTACCGGCTGGAGTGGAGGCAGGGCCGAGGTGGGGTGTCAACACATCACAACATGCATGCTCAGCATCATACCAGAACACACACACACACACACACACACACACATGCTCCAATGTAAAGACAATCATAGAGACGTCTATGCACAACACCCAAGCTCATGGCCATGCACCTGCCCGTACTGCAGTCGACGTGCCCACAAACCAGACGGTGTGTGCAGACGTGAATGCACGCACGCACGCACACACACACACACACGTGTGCGCGCCCCCCCCCACACACACACACACACACACATGTGCACACACACTCTCTCTCTGTCTTCAACAGACATTCTTTAAAGTGAGACAGCCTCGTTTGGCAGGCTTCTAATGAGTCTAGTCACTGTGTCTACCAGTGTTTTTTTTTTTTGCCCGCTGAGGTGCAGTCTCTTTGTCTCCCCCTGCAGGAGGGCCCGTGCAGAGCCAGTCCTTCTCCAAGGGCACCACCACGTATCTGCTCTCGGGCCTGCAGCCCGGCACGGAGTACCTCATCACCCTGTACACTCTGTACGAAGGGCGGGAGGTGGCCACCCCGGCCTCCACCTCATCAGCCGGTGAGGACCGGCGAGAATGAAAGGCCGGATCACGCGCTGTTGTCACACTGGGTCTTGAATGAATGAGCTGATAACGTTTTGTCATTCACTCCTTCTATTTCCTCCCTTTTTCCTCCACGGGGTGCTCGGGCAGTGGGTCAACCGGTGGGAAGGGTCTCGAACCTGCGGGTGGTGGAGTACCTGGGTAGCACCGTGAGACTCGGCTGGACGGGCGTTGCGGGGGCAACGGAGTATCGCTTCCTGATCATCAACTCAGACGGTGAAGTCACTGACATTGTTATTTATTTACTAATGAATTCCGTGATTCGTTCATATTCTTATACACACTGAAAAATAGACGCATCTGTATATTATACGCCATATATATCTATATATTTTTTTTTCTTGTTGCCATATATTATATATTTGCGATATAGGATATAGTATATTGATATTAGTTTTGCCAAATATTGAAATAATTGTGTTGCATTTCTTGGGTCCCACCACAGCGGGGACTGAGGAAGCCCGCAGTGTCCCTGGAAACCAGACGACCCTTGACCTCCGCGACCTAAAGCAGGGCGTGTCCTACGGCATCAGCGTAACGGCGTTGGTGGGAGAGCGGGCGGGAGACCCCGTCACCGTCTACATCAAACCAGGCGAGCGAACTGCGGCGTTGTCTTGTCATGCTATTGCCGGCACCGACCGTGTCAATGAACGGATGTACCCTGCAGGTGTCGTGGGGTTTTTGCTCCAGTTTGTCTAAACGCTCTTCAGAGTGCTCACTCCATGCCAGCTACAACTCTTGACATCAATTATCGCTGATTGTGTTGGGGCGTAGGGAGCGTAAGCATTTAATTCTTCTTTTTACCTCCATTAGTATTCATGGTCTAAATTACACTGGATTTGACTGTTCCACCCCCCCACCATGTGAATGTTTGTCTGATCTGTTGCATATTTATCACGAGTGCGGGTGGCTAGACTTTGGCGGAAAGTTGTTCCGACTGAACTGGAGAGAACAGAGACCACTATGTTTACGGCACTGTGTATACATTTCTGGTACAAACCACATTGAGTGCTTACCTTACATATCAGAAGGAAGACTAAATAGTTATTTTCCTCGCGTACATGATGAGTCTCGGAATGCAACTTGTGCAGCACCACATGTAGAAAACGCAGATGCACAAACTTGACTTATCTAGTGTTAAGTCACACACACACACACACAAGCACACACACACACACACTCTACCAACCCGTTCTCTCACATTCTTCCATCTAGTTTATTTGATGGGGAAAAAAAACTGTTTCTGAAAGAAAAAAAGGTCATTTCTTCAATCACTTCAACAATCTATGTTATTCTTACATCTTTATGTCCTTCATTTCAGAGCAAGGAGTTGGGAGGATAACTGACCTTAGAGTGATTAATGTAAACAGTCGGAGGATTCGTATCGGCTGGCTAGGTGTTGCTGGGGCAACGGGTTACAGGGTTACGTGGAGACAAGGCAACAGTGAGTTTAATCTTCAGTTTTTTTCATGTTTCATTCATGTGCACAATAGTAGTTTCTATCAAACAATTTCTCTAACTATTTTTGTCATGACAAATGTGAATGGAAAAAACAATACATATGTGTATATAAGTATAGAAATATATACTTGTTTTTCCATCCAAATTCTTTTCTATCTTACAACAATACTCACTTACTTAAAAACATGTATAAAGTGTATAAAATATGTATGAAAAATATAAAATGTACTCATTGAATCATCGTTGTTTTGATGATGTGACGGAATCTAAAACACCCTCACTCCTCCCTTCCCCTCCTACGCCATTCCATTCCAACCCTTTCATCTCTCCATGGCCTTCCCTTCATCTTCCCTGCATCTTCCCTTCATCTTCCCTGCATCTTTCTTTAAAGTCTTTCTTTAAA
>OOFB01022221.1:38387-52871 GCA_900323305.1 Trachyrincus murrayi
GGGGGGGGGGGGGGGGGGGGGGGGGGGGGGGGGGGCTGTGTGTGTGTGTAAGGCAGCATACTGCTTGACAGATTGATACCTAATGTCATTTGGAATCCAGTTTGGTAGCTGGAGTTTAGAGAAGTGGGCCCGGAGACGCAGAGCGATGCCGCATGAAGGGTTTGAAACAAAGTGGAAGCCAGAGACAGCAGCGGGAGTCTGCATCCACACTCAACTGGCATCTGCTCAAGTTATCCCCGCAGTGGGTGGGTGCGGGGCACAGACACGTTTCACCACCATTAAATGCAGCATTAGGTTGATCTTTTAGTCTTTCTATTTAAAAACAAGGAAGAGATTCATCATGAGTGAGTGGACATGCAGTATGTGTTTTTATGTGGTGTGTGTGTGTGTGTGTGTGTGTGTGTGTGTGTGCAAGCGCACACCCATCTATAAATGATTCACTTTGAATGTTTAACTTTATTACTAAAAGGTGTCAACGATGCTTTATGGTATGAACTATGTGGTGAACCCGGGTTGAACCAGACTTGGCAAACAAGATCTGAGGGATGGTCTTGCAGCTCAAGTCTGATCTGACTTTAGAGGTCTCACATTGTGCATCAGGATGCTGTGTGTAAACACCTAGTGTTTAGTGTTTCCAGTTGTTGAATCTCAGCTAGCAGGTTTGGTGGAGGATCTACACATGCTAGACGATGCTACAGGGTTGAAGAAGCAATGTTGTTGATTATCAGCACTCGACCCCTGTGGGACAATTGTGAAGCCATCTCCACCTCTTTAGCAGTCCCTCTACTTTGTCCAAAACATTTTACAAAGTCCCGGTTTGATCCACATGGATAACCTCCTCCGTCACCTGTCCCAATCTGCTTGCCAAAACCTTTGATAGCAGCTTATAGTCTGTAAAACTATCTTGCTAGCTAACCCTTCCCCAACTAAAACAGCCTCACTCTTTTCCCAGCTAAAATCAAACTAAAATCACAATCACTTTGTTAAAACATCCATGTCTCCTTTGATGTTTGACAAATCATCCGTCTGAAAAATCATCCGCATAGACTGATAATCTTCTTTCGTGTGTACCCAGGTGTACTGCCGCTGTCTCCTGTGGAACCTTCTCCATACATCCGTCAGATCATCCTCACTAGCCGACTCTTAGAGGCAGGAACACTTCCTGCTCTGTGAACATCTCTTCTCCAAGCTCACCAGTGTTAGTGTCAGTCACCTGTGTTCTTCATATGACTGTGATTGTGCAGAGTCAACAAACATTTTAAGGTTTGGGAAGTATGTATCCACCTTAACTCTCGGGCCTTTTCTCTCTTGTAAAAACCTCTTGATTTTACTCAAGGAGTAGCCAATGTCTCTATCCCCTTGAGCCTGGAACAAAGGACTCACTGTCAGACTCATCAGAGTCCTCCTCTACAGCGGGGGGGGGGGGGATTAGTCTCTTTAGATTATTGCCGTTGCAATATCTGTTCTGTCATCTGTGGTTTTTCTCTTAGCGGACATTTTAGAATCATCCTCGTCCATCAGAAAATCTTCCTCCTCCTCCTCTAAAACATACTCAGCCACTTTAATAGCAGTCAGGTCAGATTTCTTCCTGAGGCCTTAAGAGACATGGCATGGCATAACGCCATTTGAATCAGCGCTGTTGTCTTTCCCTTCAGGCCAAGACCTGATCACGTGTCCCTCCCTTCCGCATTTAAAACACTGCATAGTGTCTGAGGTCGCAAACACTGTCGTCGAACTTATCAAACTTCCACCATTAGATTTACTTTGCCAACGCTGTCTAGAAAAATCGTGATTGCGCTATTCATTCGCAACACATATTTCACAGAATCATAACCAACACCTACTGCTAAACCACATTCGTCCACAGAGCAACTTATTGTCAGACAGAGAGAGAGAGAGAGAGAGAGAGAGAGAGAGAGAGAGAGGGAGAGAGAGAGAGAGAATCCTGCAGTGTGAACAGTTTTGGCCTCCTAAGCCCTCTGCACCATCCTTCCAATGCATCCATTCCATCCCCACCACCACATGTCACCCAGAGAATCCCTGGTCCCTGGAGCGACCGTTTGCAAATTCATCTCTGCCCTGGCAGCCGCGCTCAGCTGTCACATTGCATCCTGAGACGCAAAGACAGTCAGCGAGAACAGAGTTGGGGCTTTTTCAAATTTCCATGCACAGAAGCTGCGATTCCATCCACATACACATGCACTGTTATCCACGCTCTCTCCTCTCCTTCTCCTTCTCACTGACCAGTGTGCCTTTCACCATGTCCACCAAAAAGTGCCACTGCAGCAGTTTTGCTAAAAACATATTTCTCTCTCTCTCTCTCTTTTTCGTTTGTCACTCTAACCATCTGTTTTCTCTCTCTCTCTCTCTCTCTGCCAAAGTAAACACACACATTCAGGCATACATGACTAGACGCGCTTAGTTACACTGTTTCTCATATTTATTTCAGTGGCACCAGTTGTTGGTACAAAACAGACAACGCAATCAAGATTTTGAATGTGAGCAATATATATCAACTACACAATCACGCATCGTATAGACGCAAAATATTTGGTGAATGCCGTGTGTTTTCCACTGCACCCTGCCCTTCTTTAAGATCTCATCCACTGAGTGTTCTCGGTGGATGTTATTACACTAAAAACAATACAAATGGCAGAAAAAGTACAGACACATTACCTCTGTGTTGTACAAAGGGCCAGCAGGCCCCTTTGCTGGAGAAGTGAGTGCTTCAGTTTTGTACTAGTTAAAGTGGGTTGTAGAAAAACCGAGAGAACATCAAAAACTTCTTGTCTCAACACCTTAGGGATTTCTGCTTTAATGGAAGGAGGAATATTTAGGCCACGATGCAGAAGAATAGTCAGAACAAAGGAAGGCGAAGACAAGAGGAAGAGGGAAGTGCTTTTTGTGAGAGCTGGTCGGATGTGCTGCTGAGAGGCGGAAGGCAGGACGACCGGCCTAATGGGAAATATAAGAGGAGAGGAAGAGAGAGAGTGTCTTCTCTCTCTCTCTCTCTCTCTCTCTCCAACACGTATGTACAGTACTATGTATCGTTGCAGGTGCAAGCATGTACACACACAATCTACCATGAACGCAATATAAAACACACGCACAATCTGATAGAAAAACGATTAACAAACATAGATTGGTGTGGTACATGCGTTACCTGTACAGAATGCACAGAAAGTACATTCTGCGCAAAACCCTAAAATTCTACACAATATCGAAAAATGAAGGCTCATTTACAGCACGAACGACGTCCAAGTGAACGTGGTTCAGCAGGGGCTCGTGGACAGCACACTTTGTCTCGTCTAACGCCAGCGGAGCCTCTGTGAGTTCAGAAACATGCATTATTTTGCGGATAAAGACACAGAGTGGCATTTGAAGAAGCTGTCAGTGTGAATTACTGCGGGGACAGGCTGAACTACTGAATTGTTGACTGTGTTGCTTTCTTTCAGGCTGATAGTCATTTTTGCTGACAGTCCTTCGCCCAAAACCCCTTATCGCCTATTCTCCACAGACATTGCTTTCTTTTTCACAGCGGGCCGAAGGAAGATCTTCCCAGAACAGGCCAATCCTCCTCCAGAAAACAAATAATGATTTTTTGTATTCTTTTTATCTTTGAATGTGACTTTTTAAGTATCTTACAAGAACACAACTACCGGCTGATTAAGAAGTTGTTGGAGTTGGGTGTGTGTGTGTGTGGGTGTGTGTGTGTGTATGGGGTAGGGTGTGTAGATAAGACAGACGACGTCGCTTGACTCCGACGAGCCACTCAAAGTTGTTATTGAACTATGCAAAGCTGACAAAAAAACTCAGACGAAAACATAGTATGTCGGGTTCTTCAATTTCACGCAAGAATGGCTCGCATCATTGCGGCTGATCCCCCCGTAATAAAGAGCCTTACGCTGGGAATAGTGATTACCTTCTCCCTCTGAGCTGCCCGGGCCACGCAGTCACCTACCTGCTCATGAAGGATTCCCAACACCAGCCAAACACTCACCTCCAGAGGTGTGTGTGTGTGTGTGTGTGTGTGTGTGTGTGTGTGCGTGTCTTTATGTATGAGTGTGTGTGCCTTGCAGGTGAGCATATGTGTATTCCGTGTGCACTTCTTGTTTCCACGGTGCCACATGTGAATTTGCATGTTGTCTTTGAAAATAGGTGATCAATATTTAGCGTTGACCGCCAATGTGCACGCTGCTTCGGACACATGGGAGAGGAACAGTAGCCGTTCGAGTTCACCCTCTATATCTCGACAGAGACCAGCTGGCACATGCATAGGCCCCTGGGGTTCTCCTTCCTGTGATGAAACAGGAAATAGGAAGAGGAAGAAGAAGAAAAAAAAAACAGAGACAGCGGAAAAGGAATTAAGCCCGCAAGGACACTTTGTCAAACTAGCAGGCAGATCGCCTAATCTTGTCTCGCAACTGTGAACATGATCGATACGGGGCCTGGCGTCAGCTAGCCAGGTAAACATGAGCGCACGTGCACACACACACACACGCACGCACACACAACCTCACCCTGCACGGCAGCAACTAACTACTTTGTGATTAAACAAACTCACTTATTTACGTATCCACTTGTGCCAGCAAGAAAAATGTCCTGGCTCAGCAGAGTGCCGCCGGGCCGTGTCTGTCATTAAGTTTCTGATTGCATTATGGGACATAAGCATGATTGATGCGTGTGGGGATACGGGGACACGTGAAGCTAGATAAATCAATCCATTTGCAGCTCAAGCTATTTGATAATTGGATGAAATACATGCTCAGCGTGCTGCCGCTTTTGTGATAAAAAAAAGTTTGTATCCTAATTAATATGGTTTTTTTTTGCTGCTTTTTGAATACTGCTATTTGGAACAATATTCAGGGCGATAGAGATACATTAAAATACGCAAACTAAATATTTAAACAGCAGCAGTACCCAAACCACATATTTATGAATAAATTACTATTACAGTACTATTAACTTTGACCAAGCATATTTAGTTTAACACCAGGCAGTGAATTACACCTCGCCCTTTGTTACACCGTGACAACTATTTCATTTATCTGAAAAAGGTTGGTGGAAAATGGATCTGCAGTGGAGATCAAAGCCAGCATACAAAGGTAGCCCCTTCTTTCTCGTGTCTCCTTGTATCAGCCACAGTATGGGGTGCCCTCAAGAGGCTGTAGCTGTCAGACTCACTGGGCTGTGCTGCCGTTGGTAGTGGTTCTATATGAGGCCTAAAATGTCCTCTATGAAGCTGCTCATATAGTGCAACAGTAGTAGGCATGTGCTCGGGAAAAAGTCACGCGTTATCTCGTAAGGTCTCTGAGGGTCCAGGGTTAATGCTCATCACGTTCTGACAACGCACCAGAAAACCAATGAGGAATTGGGAACTCTGATAGGGAAGGGTACAGTATTCGGCTCCCAGCTCAAAGGTTCTGGGTTCAATCCCCAGTGTCCATAGCCTAGCTATATGCATCCTTGAGCAAGATCCCTAACTCCTACCTGCTCCTTAATGACCTAATGAATCTGTATTCACTGTAAGTCGCTTTGGATAAAAGCGTAAGCGAAATGACTAAATACTCGTAATAGAAACACTGTGCTGTATTCCATCGGTTGTACGTTGTAGTAAGACGACCACTTTGTCTGTATTGTTTTATTAACACTGACAGCAAACATGACTAAAGACAGGCCAGCACCATGACTAAAGACAGACTCCAGAACCACAACTATTACACTTCCGGGGGGCTGCCACCGGGCTGAAGTGTACTGTTAGATAATACTGCTCATACACGCACATGGCCTCCAATAGAACCATACGCCAATTCATTAACTTTGTTCGCCCGATCAACTCGACGGAGAATCATTTGCTAGTATAATGTGGCATGTGCCCTTTGCATGGGGCCGGGCTGGGGAGCCAGTCCATTACCGTGGCCTGTAATGGCCTAAATGTGTTCCTCGGGGGAGGGTCTGTAGACGATGGCCACGACGGATCGCCCCGCTCTTTTTGTTTTCTTCCATTGCCGAGAAGTTTAACAAAGGGATGACTTGTGATTGGATCAGATGCATGCCTGATACCGCGCCGTTATCCGTCTCTCTGATGGGAGCTCTGTCACATCCACTCAGCCTCGCCGCTGCTTAATTCACTCCACAGAGCCACTCCCTCATGAGGAGATGCTCTTGTTGTTGTTGTTGTTGTTGTTTTGTCTTGCTCCACTGGCTACAACAGCCTGCATCTGCAGTTCATGCCGGGCCTGGCCTTGAGTCTCCAGTCGACTGGCGACATCCACAGCGGAGATTGGGATAAGTGTGGTTCACTCTCTCCAGCGCCTCTGTTTTCACAGACATCCGCCTTCATCTTTATCCTTCTGCGTTTCATCCAAGTTAAAGAAAGGAGGAAAAGAAAAGTCAACGTTTTGGACACAGTCCAGATACACTCTAGTGGGTGGGATTGTTTGAGTGACAGCTGCATGCTAGCTAGTCCCAGATAATCAGTGGCAGCAGAGAGTCCACTTACTGGAAACCAATGGAAGCAAATGGTCCCGTACTTTTGCTTTCTGATTTGGATGAATGCATTCACACAGACACACACACACACACACACCATCTAGACAAGTCAGACATTTGTTATATCAATACCGTAACATGCAGCTAAAAATGTATAATGGTGCACAAGGATGCCAGAGAATGCAGGAAGCGTGATTATTTTCTCTCTCACTCTACTCTCCTCCTTAGCCGTTTTGCCAGGAACCAACGTGACCTCTCCATTCTTCAGCATCCCTGGACAGAGCTGGTGGCAGACACAGGTCAATAGTAACTGTCTGCTCATCCCCCTCCCCCCAGACCGCCAGACCCACTCTAGTAACACGGCTCGTCCCCAGTATTAACCTGGCGCCTATCATCATCTCCAGCAAGCCGGTGACGGTCCTTACACCTCCCTTTTCACAAGTGCTGCTCTTAACGTCCCCTGTAGGCCCCACCCACCCTGTCGAGTGTCTTGAAATCCCGGACACTTCATCTAAACGAAAAAGAACCCTTCAAGCGGGCGAGCAGGAAGGGCAGCGGAGCCGGCGAAGGGTGAGACTCAGCAGGCTCTTAGCCGGATCCTTGTCTCTTCTGCACTTTGATGCACACGGGAGAGGATCAAAGTCAATAACACCAGGCTCTGTGAGCAGTAACCAGACAACAGAAAGGATCCAGAAGGTCATGATAGTCAGATGGTAGGCTGACTGTTATATTTGTTTGTGTGTTTTTCCCTTGGGATTTTATGTCTTAAAATCAAAGTGCTGTTAGGCGGGAATTGGCTTGCCAGGCAGTCATCCGAGGAACTGTAGTGTAGCGTGGTGCAATCCACTTTTTATTTTGTCGCCAGTCACCTTTTGGCCAGTGGCGCTTACCCAAATTGTTTGATTCCTGGTTCTGTGGAAGTGTATTATTAAATAATGCACTGTAATGGCCGCTTCTCACAAGTAACACTTAACCCATCAGCGATGGGGCCCCTGATTTCACACATCTGTGTCTGACACTCCCCGTGCGGGGCCCTTTAGTACCGTAAGTGAGCGGTACAAATGGGAAGCATCTCGGCTGTAATGCGGTCTGTGACTGGCTTTTGGATGGGCTAAATGAAGGCTATCTCTGTGTGTGTGTGTGTGTCTCCTATGACGCCTCCTTGTAAATGCAAGGGAGCAGGAATCCAATCAGAGCGAGGCATGAATCACTAACAGCGTGTGATCCGTGTGCCCACCAGGACGCCGTGAGTGTCTCCTCCAATCACTCTGTTTACCTTCATCTGCGGTCTGGAGGAGGCATTGCACGGGCCGCTGGAACACCCTTCCCCCTTTAGTTCGGCACCGCAAGCTAAGTGGTCCAATTACACGTGGCGCTGCCACGGGAGGCTTCCACGTGTGCTCGACGGAAAGAAAGAACAGGAAAACAAAACTAAAACAGAGGAACAAAGAAATGAAGATGAAAAGAATTAAAGAAACAGAGAAAAAAGAGAAAGAAATAACGAACGAAGGAAAGAAAGATATGAAGAAAGAAAGAAAGATAGAGAAAGAAAGAATTGACAAAGCCCTCAATAACCACTAAGAATTAAGACTTTTTTGTGTAAGGGAGCCAAAGATAGGGCCTCTTGCCAAAGCTGAATTTCTGAAAGGTTTACTATTCAAAGATGTCCAAATTTACAATTCAGATAAGGCAGCAGATTGCTGGGTAGGTAGGCAGAGCTGGCTTTGCTGTTGCTGATCATACTGCCCAGAACCATGGCCAAGATGGTTTTTTTTGTCTATTCGGCTTCTCTCCATTACCTAAAGCAACCGTCTGATGTCCTACCAATTTTGATAATTGGATCTGCCACCTCTGGCACAAGATGTTTGCCCGTTATGTTTGCAGCTTTAGATTTGCTTTTTGAGTGTGATATTTACATGGTAGAGAAACGCTAATATATCAAACAGTAACGAGAATGTGAAAGATAATATTAAATATGTACACATTGGGATTGTTATTATTGATTTGTGTAAATCTCTTTTCCAAATACAAAGACAATATGTATCATGATTATTTATTCATTTTCAGTTGTTTTTAATAATTTACCATTATCATTATTTAGTAATTACAGTAATAGCATTTGTAATGTTGCGATCTAACTGAATTCGATTGAATATTCATAACTTCATCTTCATCAAACGAAGGTAGTGTTGAATCTCATTTAAACAGAACAGCACAACGCACACCAAAACAACCTAATAGTCAGATTTCCGGGTCCCTCTAAAAATTCCGTGTTACATTTCAAGGCAAACGACATACATTTATGTTTCAACAACCTATAATTACATCCATGAGTTACACTATTAAGGGGTTACGCACCCAGTTACCCAGTTAGAGCTGTATTTCCCTATATATGTTTGTTAAAATACACAGTTACAATGTGATCAAGAGAATTTGACACGTTTTATGAATAAGTAATACGAATACATTTCTTCAACGTCAGCAGTTTCCGGTCAGCTGACGACGCCTATCCGTTACATGGCTGCTCGTCTATCCTGTTGAAATCATGTAACCTCATTGATGGCCAAATGTCACATACACAAGTGTAAATGTACAACAAAACACACGTGATAAACAAAAACACTATCAAAACTATCAATATACAGTATGTATCACTTTTGAAGTCTTTCAGTGGCGGCTCCTGAGCAAAATGGGGGAAACAGGGGGTTCACTTACACTTTAAGTGATGGAGATGGCTTTTCAGACCTGCCCTGTTAAATGGTTGATTTCTGTGTAACAAGCAGCAAAATATACCGCCGACAGGTCCGACTTCAGCGCCTGGAGCCTGCAGACAGAGAGCGCCAGAGCGGGCAGAGATTCTGAACGAGACGCTGTTTGACCAAACGTTTTGAGAGTCTCGAAAGTCTCGAAAAAGTAGACGAAAGCAGACTTTCAACAGAGTTTGCTGTGTTGGCACCAGAGCGTTGGCTGCTGCCACTTTTCTCAACAGCATTGAGTGCTGCTGTGACAGCAGGGTCAGGCAGCCAATCACAACTCAGGTAGCGCTGGCCATGTGGCTGTGGCTGGTATTAAAAACAGAAATAGTAGCCTGTATGAGTATGTCGTTTGCCTTGAAAGGTAACACGTGTCGTTTTTAGAGGGACCTGGAAATCGGACTATTAAGTTGTTTTGCTGGTTCATCAGGTTGTCACCAGCGCTCGGTCTAAGCAGGCAATTGAAGTGAAACAAAGTAACATATAATTAGTGCGTATACCAGGGCTTAGACAGAGCTGAAGTGTGACTTAAGTGTAAACAGAAGATTTCCTGCTTCCCTTCCGGGAGCTTTGGTTAGTGTCACATTACATGTCATATTAACCGATCACACTGGGGAGAGAGAAGGTAGTACAACAAGTATTCTTCAACATAGGGTTTCACAGACGGTCCTGTTTCTGTCCTCTCCACCACAAAAGGGGAGAACGGCAACGCCTGCGGAGTCTGTGCAGTTTCTGTAATTGCCTTCCCTGCCGCGGGCTCTCTCTCTCTCTCTCTCTCTCTCTCTCTCTCTCTCTCTCTCTGTGTCTCTCTCTCCTTCTCTTCCTCTATTGCCGTGTCCTGTGGCACAGGAGCCGGACCACCGTCGTCCTCGGCGAAGGACAACCACCAGAATAAACGCCCCCGTGCCTCCTTCACCACGGGGTCCATTTCTCAGGACGCCCTCGCCAGCAGATGTCAAGGGATTGCACCCCTCCCCCAACATCCCAACCATCCCCCGACCCTCCCCCCTCGCCTCTATCCCCACCCTGCGCCCAGGCCAAGGGATACGTGCTCCCACGTGGAAAGTGTTATTTTTTTTCGAATACATCTCCGTGACATTGTTTCACATTCTAGGGAAAATGTCAGGTATTTTTAGAACAGGCGCGTGTGAACGAGTCGGCAGCACTGATGGTACATAAACACATGCTGGCTGGTTGGTCTGCCGTGTGTGTTTTTATTCGGGGGCAGCTGAGCTGGCCCCATACGCATGTCAAGTCAATGGTGACCTACCACCACCACCACCACCACCACCACCACTCACACCAGTGAGTGGCATCTTGTCTGCTTGTCACGGCCACGCGGCCTGGTTCACCAGCGCTCCGCTGTCATGTATGTATCGTGCACGGCTGGAAAATCCATTTATTTGGATTGTAATATAATTACCCTGCTGCTGAGTTTGTGACACCGCATCGTTAGCTGTCACAATGGCAAACAATGGCGTGTGTGTTGCTTTAAGGTAAATTCATGTCCAATTTGTTGGTTTTGGGGGGGGGGCGCTTCTCTATGGCCTTGTTTACACGAAAGCTCGATTTGAAAACGGTTGTGGGATTGCGATGCAAAAAGAGGTGTATTCTCCGTCTAAACAGGCGGGGAGCGGTTGTACAAGAGATGTAGACGACCGTTGTCGAAACCACCTCCGGAGGTGGTGTACGCTACATTCAATCTAAACCGACGAGATAGGTCTAGACCGGCTCTCTCACGGAAGCATTGTCAAGTCACGTGCATGTCGTCAATGCATTTATCTAACGCAAATTTATCTGAAACTGCTGTAGCGACCTTTCTTACAATTCTACGAGTCCTACACCTTGCATTTCACTGATCAAACATGACTTAGGCTAACGGGCTGAGACGGTGTGTGAGCACGTTGGGTCTTTCGCGGAAACAGATGAGGGTTAGGCCCCGTTAACACGAGAGAAATATCTAGATTCAAAAAACGGTTGTAGAATCAAGATCGGGGCCTTTGTTTCATTTTGAGTCACGTTAGTACAGAGAGACAGAGATGGGTTTGCACACCATAACATGCGGGCATGCACATTTGAAAGGCAAGACCAATGTGTCCTAAATGTGTCAGAATGTAATTCAAAATCAATAGGAGGAGTTTCAGCTGAGCTTACTGTCTCTTTGAATGAATGCAGGACATCTTTCACATGACAATCAATTTGCCGATTAACCTTTTGTGTCACCTAATTGAATTTTCTTAAATGATGGCCGTGCGCAAGTAAGACAGGAACGTGTAATTTGTACTTTGAAGCATAAGACACAAATGTGTCTGTATATGTCTCTTTGTGGCACACATTCATAACACACAAAAAATGCACATAGGTTGGCACATAATGGTGATCCAATCCATTCAGGCATTACAAAACTGTCTGATACGTAGGAGGAGCACAAACGGCTTTGAAGATTAAACAAAAAGCCCAAATGGTCTCATAGGGACACACATTTACCTTCCTTAGATGTAACTGAAGGCACGCCCCACCCCCCACCCCCTCTCGGGACCTGCTTGCTGTGGTACATGGCTAATTGAGACCTTTTTCTTATCATATATCAAAGGTCATTGGCTTCACCTCTTCTTCTTCTTCCTCCTGCTGCTTAGCGCTCCGCTAGCCGCGGAGAGCTATCCTCCACGTGTCCCGGTGTTGTTGTTGGGGAACCTATGCGGGCTGGATGAGAACTGTTCTCTTTCCATATGGGTCTCTCTCTATCGGGTGAGCAGCAGCACTTCAGGGCTGGTTTTAATGATGTGTTTGTGTCTCTTATTCGTGTCATTGCGCCGTTTGAGAGATGGTTTGCGCTTTGATATTTCCCAGCGAAGGAGACGCGCTTCTTTAGTTAAGGCTAACGCACGTTTTCTGAGAGCTCGCGGCCTCGTGGCGACTGCCGTGGACGATCAAAACATTATGTATTTAATATCCAAGATGAAGAGACTGGTTGCCCAACTTCAGTGGTTGTGTAACGTTCGTCTTTATAGACATTGGTGGTGGATGTGTTTTTTCTTAATTGTATGCAGAGCCAGTAAACAATGCTCTGGTAGGGAAATTGCCTGGAGGCAATGCGTAAACAAAAACGTGTCCCTAAGCTTGTTTAGTCTTATAACAGAAACTAATTACAACAAAGTTGGCAATCTCCATGAGGTGGACTCCTTTTGTGTGTGTGTGTGTGTGTGTGTGTGTGTGTGTGTGTACACAACAGGCCTCTCTGAGTGGCCTGTTGTGGACAGTGCTTTCCTCTCTGTTTTCCATGAAAGTATATTCTGCAGGACGTGTCTTGGTCCTCTCAGCCCAGCACTGCTTTGCTCAGCCCGTTCCCCTTCCTTTGTCCTTTCAAATCAAGAGGGAGAAGAAAGAAATCAATGCTGCTTTATCTTGCCTTTGAATCCACACATGCGATGGTAGAATGGCCAGTGCCTTGTAACCGGTGGCGGTGGTGGAGGTGGTGGTGGAGGTGGTGGTGGCCGGGGGGAAAGGGGGGGGGGTACACCAGTCAGGGAGGAGCTGGTGGGTATAGGGTATCTGAAGAAGATCAATACAGAAAGCAGGAAGGGAAAAAAAGCGAGTGTAGAAGGGGTGGGGTGGGGGGGGGGGGGGGGGGGGGGAGGACGGAGAGAGATGTGTTTGCCATTGGAAACATTTCCAGAAAAGAATGCATTGAATTACATGTAAATACCGCCGGGTCTAGCGCTCTGCCCAAAGCCCCACCCTTTTCTCGGTACATAGATTGCAATAAAGATAAAACGCGCTTCGCGATCATCGATGTCAATTACCGCCTCACAATGGGAGCAAGGATTTTTTTGTTTAACCTACTGAATCCGAACATAATAATCACCATTCCCCCCCCCCCTGCCCTCCCATTTAAGAAGATATTACTATCTTCTTCTATTATCGCTCCGGGAACGGCCAGAGAGATTTGATTTGGCCGCGCTTTGGCCATTCAGGCTGTGGTCCCCCACACAGCCTGCGTCTGGCAACTTCTCCCTTTGGAGGGAAGAAAAGAAGCCAGGAGGAAAACGATGATGATGATGATGATGATGATGATGATGATAATCGCCACTGGAGTGAAGAGAGATTGGAGGCGGAGGAGAATTTAAGAGGCTGCCTCTTAAAGGTCAACGCAATTGACCTCGCCGCCCGTTCCTGGATCAAGCGGCCAAAGTCGAGGCGGCGGACGCAAGAGATTGGGGTGACCTTCCCCCCCCCCCCCCCTCCCCCCACGCCTCGGTGAAGGGCGCTGCTGCAGAGAGGGGGGGTGAGGGCAGAGAGAGGGGGTATAGGATTAAACAAGTAAGTCCCGCTGTATAAAAACCCTCCAGGTTCCATTTGTGCTACGGACGGAAGGCACTTTGCTCGTATGCGCGTGGCACCAATCCTGAATCAGACCGACGTGAATCCAATGTGTCGAACGGTAAGCGTCCCGAATACATCCGTTCATTTACCTCCTCGTCCACTCATGTGGCTGGATGGCGGGCGGGGGGAGAGGCCTGTTAATCATGAACACAAGGCTTGGAGCAGCGCACGCCGTGGTCATGTCGACTCGACAGTCACATCACAGGAGAAACGTTCTTTACCCTTCGTCTACGTGACGTGTTCCATTAATGTGACCCCCCCCGTGTCTTTGGGACGGTGGGAGAGGGGTTGTCGTGAATTGGATTAAGATCGTGTAAACATGAGGGGAGATCCTACGGAGGCAGGATCCGAGCCATGAGTGGAGCCTGTTCCAGGTCACTGGAGCTGCCAGACACACAAGCCATATATGGACCCTGCCAACGTATTGCCCTCATAAATACATACATCTTTCAAACATGGCCATTGTGTGCACTGGTTAAAACACAGGGGGATGGTGGTAGGGAGGGAGGAAGAGAGGGAGGGAGAGAGAGAGAGGGAGAGAGAGAGATATTGCTTTTTCAGGGATTATTCTGAATTCGCAATTATTCTACAATTCTCGGACTCTTCAAGCACTTAATGAACACCGTTTTTAAAGGTGCCGTCTAAATGATGTTTATTATTATTGCTATTATTAGCCACTGTTATCACTATCATGACAGTGATTGTGGCAATAACCTTAATGTGTTGAAGGTTCAGTGGGAGTGTTGTTGATGGTGTAAAAGGCTTCTGGCAGAGGTACAAAAGTGAGGTACATGCAAGGAGCTAAAATCAATAGCACTTCTAGAAGAGTGGCCACGTGAAGAATAAGACATGCAGC
>OOFB01022225.1:17224-28067 GCA_900323305.1 Trachyrincus murrayi
ATTTCCATGGAGCTCAAAATAAACGTCAGAACGGCTAAAGCTATTTCCGTCGACGGTCACCTACGGTAAGCCAGTCCTTGTGATGGTAATAGAAAACAAATGGAAGGCCACGTGTGTGTTTTCCCCGTACAGTTTTGTGTGTGTGTGTGTGTGTGTGTGTGTGTGTGTGTGTGTGTGTGTGTGTGTTTACCGTGTTCCTGTGTTACGTGTACACCCTTGATGGAGACTGTGCTCTTGGAGCCGAGATGGGGACAGAAAAGGGCCCCAGCTCTGCTCTGATGCCGTAAGCACAAGGAAAAACATCCCACCCCCACTCCATCTAAACACCATTAGCATGTTTTGCGACCACAAACACAATCCTCCTAGCCACTCACACACACGTGTGTTCCCCCCCCCCACCCACCCAGCCAGGCTGCCAGTGCACACCCGCCCACCCACACAACACAAGATACCACGTCAGACCCATCCACGGCATGATAAGGAAAGTCCCCGACACCCTCCATCAGATGGCGGACAGAGAGCACCAGAGTCATCATCGAAAGCCCATCTGGACGTCCATGTGACGGGTGGCCGCGCACAGGCGTGATTCACCACGGCCGCCGTATTGGTAAAAGAGTGTCACATGTACATCAATAACCCATTCCGCATGAGGGGGAGTTTTATAAAACACAGGATATGAGAAGGAAAAGGGCAGAAACTGGTTGCCATGGAGCGAGATGTGGAATAAAACATCAACACATAATGTTACGATGATCCTCCGCGGTCTCTATTCTTTTCCCCCGCCCCACCGACATGCACAGGTCTGTAGACCCCGTACACCGCTGGCCCTGGCGCACAATGGCATCCGCCGATTCTTGCGGAAAACACACAAAGGACTTTGGCAGGGGAAGGATAATTATGATGTGATGATCGTAATTAGAATATGAACGCGGCAGACCTCCATGCAGAGACCTTTAATGGCGCTGCTGAAAGCCAGCGATAGCGTCATTTGGGATTACAGTGTGATAACCATCATAACTATCATTCGGCGGGAGACGTGTCAATGTGTGACCAATTATACGTAATCATGGGCAGAGCAGACTTAAGGGGGTCTTAAGCATAAAAGAGGTCTCGGATAATTAGGACCTTGTCCAGCCTTTCTCTCTCCCTACCTCTCACCATCTCTCCCCCTCTCCTCCTCATCTATCTCGCCCTCTATCCCTCTCTCTTCCTCTCTGCCCATATCTCTTTAACTCTTTCTCTTTCTCTCAATCTTCTTCTCTTCCTCCATCTTTTCCTCCCTCCCTCTAGCTCTCTCTGCGTCTCAAGAATGACAATTATGTGTGACAATAGATGGTGTAATAGGTCATGGATGTTTTATAGGGCTGCAACTAACCATCCTTCGGTCATTGTCTATTAACCGATTAGTTCTTTGATAATTGACGACTACTAACAGAGTTAACAGAGCTCAAGTGATGTGACGACATCTTACGTTTGCTGGGTTTGTCTGAGCAGCAGTCATAAAAAGTAAAGTGAAAGAGAACACCAAACACATATTTGCATATCTAAAAGGTATACACAGGAAATGTTTGGTATTCATATTTGATAAATGACCGAAGCAACAACAGCCAAACATTATAATTGATTCATAATGGTTTCAGCACAACTTTTATGATTATGACCTTGATCATAGAATATTTTTAATGCAATATGCAATAATGCAACAAAAAAAACAAAAATTTCAGGAATGTACTCATATAGTGAGCAATATCTCAATAATTTTAGACTACAATATTACGATACGGCTGAATACAGAATGTGGAATACCGAACAGCGAATAAACAAATGTGTCTTGCTGGCGCGGTACTCATAAATCTCAGGTAAATATAATGTCATAATATATGTTATCTAATTGTGGTGGGTCAAATTAGCAGGGCAGCGCTGACGTGTCACTCGATCGCCACCTGCTGGGTGAACCGAGAATATCAAAATGCAAATGATGGCAAAAAAAAGTAACACTATTCACACAATCTTTCCACAGTCTGCACCAGTTTATCTGCGATACTGGTTTCATCAACAACAGCTACTAATATGAAGAAATAAAAAAAACATAGGTGTCACACGAAAGGAACGAGCACAGAGGAATGAATGACAGTTGAGGTACTCACCAAAGTAACTGTCAGGTTGAGAACCCGTCCTTTGCAGTCCACAAAGTACACGCTGTCCCGGTACCAGGGGTCCAGGTGCAGGTAGTTGTACATGCCGAAGGCCCGCACGTGATCAAGGGTGTACTGACTGTCCTTCAGCTTCACTTCTTCCACAGCTGTCAACAGAAGACATACATCCCACATATACATCTATCATTCAGGGAAGACGTGTCAATCAAATAATGTATGCGTATGTAAATATCAACTATTGCTTTTGGTGATATTAAAAAGGAACAAACCTCTTAGGTTAAATCACTTACTCCTAAACGCATCTACTATGTATTGCATGGAAAGTTGACACTGCAGGTATCTTATTGAATTGCATCCCAAATCAAATGTTATCACGACAACCAAAACACAACCATACGCCACAGGATAAAGAGGAACATTAAATGATGTTCAATACTGTTTTGGGGTAAAATTGAATCTGAATGGTATAGGTTTAGCCAGCTAGCTAAAAAGTGTTAACATTTCATAGTGATGTATATTGTCTCACCAGCATCGAGCTCAACGTTGTAACATGGTATAGGATCCAGAGACAATCTATAACTTTCAAAGTTAGGATCTAGTAGTTCTCTGTTGACCTTGAGTGAATAATTTGATGAAGACATGTTCTTATTTTTGATTTAACACGTGGAACAGTGTTTACAGCATGTAAGGGCTTCCTGTTTGTTGCACACGAGACGGTTTGAGGACGGACAGTAGCGCGCGGTGCATTGTGGGACATGGAGTCCGTATTTTAATATACCACACAAAATATCTATGATATGATATTTGGCTCGGCATTTTGGTTGCGCACGATTGGTATGTCAATTATAAATATTATTTATTATAAATATTATTATAAATCAGATTTTTTTTTTCATGAAATTCAATTTGTGGAAACGTTCGCCCCTTATGTGAGTGGAACCATCGAGATTCTCTTCCGACGCGACGACGTAGTTGAATGAGGGACCGTGTGCATCCCAGCTGATCTGCCGCAAATGTAAGATTTGGTCCCGAAATATACCATCCCTTGATTCAGAACACTTGTTGTATCCAGAACAACGGGGATCTGTCCTCTTTCCGCAGTCTTCTAGGTCTACCATGAGCAAGGATTCCCAGATGAGGGCTGCAATAAACCAAAAGTTGATAGAAATGGGAGAACGGGAGCGGTAAGCGATGCCCAGCTGTAGTCCAGTGGTTCAATACAAATATTTTGTCAACAAAAAAAATGTCAGCAAAAATATTTTTTTCTATAGGTTGAAAGAATTGCTGCGGGCGAAGCTTGTGGAATGTGGATGGAAAGATCAGCTGAAAGCACACTGCAAAGGTGTGTGTGTGTGTGTGTGTGTGTGTGTGTGTGTGTGTGTGTGTGTGTGTGTGTGTGTGTGTGTGTGTGTGTGTGTGTGTGAGAGAGAGAGTGTGTGAGAGAGAGAGAAAAGGGGAGGAGTTAATGCTGAAAAAAACACTTGAACCTTTGCCACAGTAAAGAAAACTGAACTCCAATTTCAATGTGAACGTTTTCCAAATATTGTGTGTGTGTGTGTGTGTGTGTGTGTGTGTGTGTGTGTGTGTGTGTGTGTGTGTGTGTGTGTGTGTGTGTGTGTGTGTGTGTGTGTGTGTGTGTGTGTTCAGACGTGATAAGGGAAAAAGGCCTCGAGCACGTGACGGTGGAGGACCTGGTCACAGAAGTCACACCAAAAGGCAGAGGTACCGTATTGTACACCCAACACATATGCTCCCTGTGAAGCTGTAATGTAATGCTGACGTATAAAAAAAACACAGAATAGGCTGTTTGCAGATGACGTCACACCAGCGGAGCAAACATGAGATGGAGGGCAGGAAGTGTTCACTGGATTTACATACACTGGATAGAAGCTAAGATATGTTTCTTGGAGGTTGATGGCGTGTCAAGCCAAATGGTTTAATGATACGATGTTATCTAGCAAGGTCAGTAAGGCTAATGTTTTGTTTACCGTTGGTACAACCCATCCTAAGCACAGTGACTTGGAAGCATTTTTACTAGAAAATTAAAACGCTCGCCCTGGCGAAAACTAGGCTCCAAGCTTTTGAACGCTTTCATCTGATATCTGGTGTAGTATGAGGTCTGCAGTGGTAATAAGTAGTAAGGTAATTTACTATGTCTAATGTCTATCGATTCCAATATAGACTGTCTATATTGGAATCGATATAGATCGATTCCGATATATTTTAGTAGTATTGATTTCTGGTATCTTTCTCAGTGTGGAACCATAAACAGGGTACTGCTGCTTGACGTTCTCCATTTCGCCTCCTGCCCTCCATCTGAAGTTTGTGCGACATGGGTGTCACGTGACTGCAAACAACCTATAGTAGGCCTATGTTGATTTGAAAAGGAACTGGACCCCCTTCCTATACATCTCACACTCCTCATGTTCCCCTGTGTCTCCTTGGCAGCGCTCGTCCCCGACAGCGTGAAGAAAGAGCTGCTTCAGAGGATCCGGGCCTTCCTCGCCCAGCACGCCACCTTGTGAAACGCACGCCATTTTGTTTTCCTGGGACAACAGGGGTTGATACTCGTACCATGTTGTGAGAAGTGCTCAAGTGTTATTTTAATTTTGTTTTTTACATCCTGCATTTTGATATTGATTTTGTTTGTTCATTGTTGTTGTTGTTGGTGTAGTTGTTGAAATAAACATTTTTTCGAAGAAAATAAAAAAAGACTGTTTTACATGAATTTATAGGAATTACAAGCATTATTATAAGCAGACACCGTGGCTTCCCTGGACTAAATCTGCTGCCCTCAAGCTCCCTCATGAGTGGATTCTTGAAAAATTTCCTCTGACGACCACGGATGGACAAAGAGATGTGAATAGACATGTCTTGTTCTTCTTGTTTCACCCTGCCTGGCGGTTACCATGCATTACTCAACACAATACAACACAATACAACAAGCGTTTCATAATATAATAAGCTACCAAAAATTTGAGTACATTTGCGTACATGCGTGAGATCAAAGGCTGAACCTGCTCAGCCACATAACTCATTGTTTTCGTTTTCCTTGACAACATACGGTGGGAGTCCCCACAATTCACGCTAGCCTGGCCCCCGGCTGTTGGGTTCAGTGTGTTCACTATCTATGTGTTCACTATTATCATGACCCATGGGCTCATTTGCTTCTGTGTACTGTCGGCTTTCATTTTATGAAATAAAGTTTACTAAATTATATGTATATTAGGCCTATATAATATTATCCTATTACATTATATTATATATTTCTCCACTGTAGACTATTAAAGTATTGTAGTCTATTGTAGTCTATATTCTTTTGTAATATTTTGTATTTAATATACCATTTATACCAGGTTGTAAAACCTACCAGACTAACCATTTAAAATTGGCCTAGGATACGAATGGGGGGGTGGGGGGGAATTATCGCCTATGACATAAGATCGCCTTGGCTACACATTAGTCGATGGGTGGAACTTAACATTTCACTGCCAGAGGCTGTCACAGTAACTCTATAAAAAGCTTTGACCGCTTGTGTTTGCACAGTGTAGGACAGGTGTAGTGCTCACCGGGATTTACAGGTAGGCTAAATGTACTAAATGTACAAAAACTAAAACTTTGAATTTGTTTAGAATAAAAAAAAAATTCTTATCGTTGTAGCCTATAGTTGTTGTTTTTCTATATATATATAAATATTATTAATTTTTAAACAAAATGATAAGATGATGTTCTCACAATAAAGATAATACAATGACGTGCTTTTAATCTCGACAACTTGGCGAATATCTATATTTAAACATGTACTTGTGTATCTACAGGTTACACTCTGCTACCGTTACGACAGCGTAACTTTCATTTTGACAGCGACGCACGGCGGACCGGGACGCGCGGCGCGGCGGGGACTCTCCGAGAGGAGGATGGCGTGGCAGAACTCACACCTGCCAGTTGCTCTCATCCTGTCACTTTGCCTCAGTTACAGTACGTTCTGGGGGGCTTGAGTCTAAAATTAAGAAAATACAAATCACTTGTTTTATGAATGTAGCTAGGCCTACATGTTGTCGTTGTCTTAAAATGTTCCTTCTCCCCCCCAACAGACGCTCAAAGAATTTCCAGGGTGTACCCAAGAGTAGGGAGCATAAATGGAGCAATGCGACTAACAATTGAAGGAGACGGTAAATAATCCCATAGGATATTGTCAAGTTAAGATCAATCATCAATGTCTCTTATTTGAATCAGGTTGACTGTAGACTTGCAGTTGCGCCTACTTCAAATATTGAAAAATGTATAAAAAAATCTAAAATATGTATACAAATATATTATCCTGCTTCTTTTATTATTATTATTATTATTATTAATATTATTAATATTATTCATATTATTAATATTCATATTAATATTAATATTATAGTACTATGGCTGGTTGTTATAATTATTGTTGTTATTTGTGGCAATAGGTTTTGCCCAGGAACGCCAGTTTCAGCTCAACCCAACGAACAACGATTTTGGCAATCAGGTGACTCTGGTGTCTGACCGTCTGTCTGTTCCGTGTGATGTGGAGAGAGACTCGACCCACGGCAAGCAGATCATGTGTTACACCAGGTATGTCTCGATCTATATCTAGAACATATAGTCGGACTGAGTGATCAGAATCAGCTTTAACTTGAAATGTATTGTTGCTTGGTTTGGTGACATAACTCCATCGACAACAAGAACACATTTGAAAGTCTGAGCAAAGTGGTAGGTAAAACGTTTTGTAAGAAACAGGTCCTTTGAAAATCTACCGCTATTCTGAAGCTATAGGAGGAGATATATGGTTTCCTTTGTCCTTACAGTAAAGAACACTTAATCTGCTCTTACTAAGTTGTCTGTTGTTTCACTGTTAGATCTCTGGTCTTTTGTTGTATTGTACAAAAAAGAGATTTACATTTTCATCAACTCATGATTGAAGCTGGATCCTCAAACAGGATTCTGAGCATGAAGTCTAGTACATGAAAGCCCTTAATCACAGTTACAGTCTCAAAGGGCTTCACACGCCCACATTATATGATACCCCTTAACCCCTCTAAGGGGAAAGGGAAAACTCCCCAAAACCCAGAGGGAGGAAACCTTGAGCAGGAACACAGAAGAGGGATCCCTCCTTGCAATAGGTGTCCAACCGGGGGTCATTTCCCTCAACATGGCGTTTTAAACCACCTGACATGTGCCCTGTGTCTTGTCCTGTGACAGAGCCATGCCCTCGGACCAGTACGTGGTGCACGTCAGCATCGACGGAGTCCCCATCCCCGACGCAAGCATCTGCAGAGGGGCGTACAAACCTAGTGGCTGCAGTTTCTACGTACGTCTACCACGCCCATCCTCCTGTCTCTCCACACCACGCCCATCCTCCTGTCTCTCCACCACACCCATCCTCCTGTCTCTCCACCACACCACCCATCCTCCTGTCTCTCCACCACGCCCATCCTCCTGTCTCTCCACCACACCACCCATCCTCCTGTCTCTCCACCACACCACCTATCCTCCTGTCTCTCCACCACACCACCCATCCTCCTGTCTCTCCACCACACCCATCCTCCTGTCTGTTCCCACAGCAAGAATACGATCACAATAGCAATGTTCATTCACCCAAAAATATTCATGGTGGGAATATTTTGAATCGATTGTTTAGATGAATCCTTTAAATATTTTTTTTTCTTTTTTTAGTGTTTGCCTTCTCTTGTTTGTTTATTTATGATTTGTTGTTTGACTTTTGTGTTTGTCGTGGGTGTTGTTTGTTTGTCTTTAGACCCGCTGGTATCGAACTCCTACCATCCGGTCTATCAGCCCAACCTCTGGCCCACCAGGTAACCCCGGTGTATACTCACTAATATACCACTATGTCATGTGTCTAATAGATTAGATACAAACAAGACAGTGTTTTTTTCCCCTATCCCAGAATGATAATGGGTTCAGCCAGACATTTCTCCAGAAGTGTGGAGAGATAGGTCTGGCTATACAAGACTAATAATCCAATAATCCTGCCAGGTTTTACCTGCACTCTTATTGGACTACAGCAGCGCGATTTAATTTAAACTTGTTCGTGTTTTGCTGCTGATTAACAAATCCACTTTTAGACTTTTACCTGGAAGTTTGAGCTTTGCTCGAATAGATGAAATGCAAAAGAGCCCAATGGGATCTAGATTGGCGATTAATTATTGACCTAGCACTGTGGAAATATAAACGCAATTCATTTCTGGCTAAATGTGCTGCGTAAATCTATGTTAAACACCCAGGTACCTTGGTGACCATCAGAGGACTGATCTTCACCGATGTCTACGGAAGCAACACAGCCAAAAGTTCCAATGACATCAACGCCAGATTCCTCAGGTAACAATATTGTATAAGTATAAGTTTACAAAACAAGAGTTGCTATGATGCTATCATACGTTGCTAATCAAGTGAAATTCCTTTTAACTTCAAGATCTTGAAGCTCAACACAAGACTGATTTGTGTAATTGTCTAATTTTGTAATTACCGCGGCTATTCACATAAATAGAAAATACTGTTTTACTTCAACAATAACTCAAACAATATTACTTAATGGATTAAGGTCGTCTCGTTTTTTGCTTCACAATTCCACCAGACACATACAGTATGTTATTCACCTATCGCTAAGAATATATTATTAAATAAAAGTTGCATATAACCTCTTTTGTTGTAGAGCCTACGTGGGTGGCATGCCCTGTGAGCTGCTGAAGCCAAACTCAGATGAACTGTGAGTAAACCCACCTATTGGAGAAGCCAAGGTCCCCTGTGTTGACAATCTTACAAACACCTTCTTGTCCAGGAATGTCCTCTGGAGATAGTGCTAGAGGCTGACAGACACAGAAGATAACTGCTACAGAAGATAACTGACACAGGGGTTAACAGTAACTGGCACAGAGGCTAACTGACACAGAGGCTAACTGACACAGAGGCTAACTGACAGAGAGGCTAACTGACACAGAGGCTAACTGACACAGAGGCTAACTGACAGAGAGGCTAACAGACACAGAGGCTAACTGACAGAGAGGCTAACTGACACAGAGGCTAACTGACAGAGAGGCTAACTGACACAGAGGCTAACAGACACAGAGGCTAACTGACAGAGAGGCTAACTGACACAGAGGCTAACTGACAGAGAGGCTAACTGACAGAGAGGCTAACAGACACAGAGGCTAACTGACAGAGAGGCTAACTGACACAGAGGCTAACAGACACAGAGGCTAACAGACACAGAGGCTAACTGACAGAGAGAGTCTTAACTGACAAAGAGAGGCTAACCTTGTGTGGTTCAAACAGTACCGACAGTAACAAAACAAACAAACAAAGCTATAATAGAAAAGAGCCAAAAATAACTACTCAAAGTTTTGTTTTGTGGGGGTACATAAAGAAGCCCAAGCACTGCTATTTATATCTAAGTACATATAAGTACAGAACAAACAGATTAATGCAAAACAATAGACCTACACATAAAGAGGGACAGACATAAAGAGAGAGAGAGAGAGAGACAGAGAGAGGAAGAATAGAAGTAAAGAATGAATTGGACGATGAAATGACATAATAAAAATGCTCGAGGGCTAGCGTCTGATATCCCTGTCAATAAGGTAATGCCATTCATGTGTTCACACAGCTACCGGCTTGAGTTGGACCATGACAGGACATGGTGGGGATACATGAGCTGCAGAATGACAGGGACCTATGTTGGTAGGTCACTCTGGCTTCATCACAAACCTCACCGTTATGAATGGGTTATTCATGAATAGGTTATTCATGAATGGGTTATTTATGAATGGGTGAATGATGATGAATTATTTTTTTCTAACTTTGATTAACACTTCTGATGGGGGCCTCCCTGAACGGCCTGTGGTCCCTCAAACCGGACTCCGTGCAGGTCTCTAACAATTCTGTTTTGTCCTTTCTCCAAAACAGGACATCACAACTTGAGTTACATCCTTGATGCTGATTTTGGAAGGTAATTGGAAATTCCAAGAAGCACGTCAGCTTATTTTACAAGGATAAATAGTAGATATACAAGATACATATTTACTATCGATACATGCATACATTGTGCCTTTTAGGAGTTTAACAGAGAAGAGCCAATTCAAGATCTCAGCTATGAACAGACTTTCCATGTTTCAAACGTTTGCAGGTATGATCCCTCTCTCAGATTTGCTTGAGACTTTCTCATTATTAATAATTTTATTTATGCATTGATTTATTTATTGAATCATTCACCATTCAATATTTGTAATGAATTAATTCTGTTTTATTATTTATAATTTAAAAAAATTAAATAAGTAATGTATTTATTTCAGCGTTAATGCAAAGTCGTCCATTTTGTCCGTCTTATCACAATACAAACTGAGATGAACGATTGAGTGAATGACACGGGCGTCGTTCACTCATTCATTCGTCCGTTCATTAGTTTGAAATGATTTGAAATGACAAACGTACGTCGTCTTCTGTCCTGTCCAGAGGTCACAGGAGTCTCTCCGTCCAAAGGCAGTCTGCTGGGCGGGACCCTGGTCACCATCCAGGGGCGCTTCTTCGACCAGACCGACCGACCCGCCATGGTGCTGGTCGGAGGTAACTAGCATATAGCTGTGGGCCTAGCACATGCGGGGGTTGCTAACCATTCGCTACACAAAGCATAAAGTAATATAGTAGGG
>OOFB01022229.1:27346-40148 GCA_900323305.1 Trachyrincus murrayi
TAGGACTGACTTTAAGGCCACTGACTTTAAAGCCACTCAATTTGTTGTATGTGGAGCGTGTGTTGAGAAAATGTAAGGTTTGGTTGGTACAAAATGGGTAGGAGGCATCAAGTGAGAATTTATATATATATATGTATATATATATATATATATACTGTATATATATATATATATATATATATATATATATAAACACACACATGTTCTGCACCGCCAGTGGATTACACGTTTTTAGTTCCACCCGCCCACCTCCGCACCACCACCCTGTACCTTGTAGCGTAACAGCAAAGCCGCCAGATTCCCCCACTGCGTGTACATGTTAATGTCAGCCATAATGAAGACCTGCAGTGCTGCAAACAATCGTATAAGAAAGAAAAGGGCTGGTAGACCGTAGGAGTTATGATGGGAACAGAAGACACAAGCAGAGGTAGTAGGAATAGTGGCTGAGAGACAGAGAGAGCGAGAGAGAGAGAGAGAGCGAGAGAGAGAGAGAGAGAGAGAGAGAGCCAGGAGGATGTGAGTAGTCTGTCAACTTCTCCACCGCCTGCTCCCTTCTTGCAGACTGAGATGGAAGCAAATGGGCCTAATTCACACAGGCTGTGTGTGTGTGTGTGCGTGTGTGTGTGTGTGCGTGTGTGTGTGTTCGAGAATCGTTGCTGTCTCGCAGCTCAAGTGAGGGGAATTAGATCTATGGTTTGTAGCCTTCATCCCTTCCCAGACAGACTTGTTCCGGCTCAGAGGCGCTGCCTAATCCGCACCTCTCTCTCGCTCGCACTCCCGGAAAACGACTTCACACAGCTGCCTCGAATGCCCAACACAGCAATTCTCGTCTGGCTGAACACCATACACGCACCCCCACCCCACCACCACCACCACCACCACCACCCGCCTTCTCCTGCACAGCCCACCGTAAAAAAAAAAAAAAAAAGAAGAAGGGAAAAAAAGGCTTCTTCGGCAGACCTCCCATAGCTCATTTAACATAGCAATCCCTCCTGCCCTCTCCACAGTTTGGGAGCGGGGGTGGGGGACATAGAGGAAAAAACAACAACAGTCCCACTTGATCATTTAAGGGCCTTTTCCTCCGGAGAACTGTCAAACCCAGCCAGCGCTGCTGTCGGATGAACCCGGCATGCTGGAATTGTGGAATTGGAGAAAGTAGCCATTTTACACCGTGTCCAGCTCGTAGCTCCTAGTTTTTGTTTTGTTTTTGTTTGCCAAACCATCCATGCAAATAATTCTCAGAGTGCGTGCAGGTCTGACTGCACTGTGAGAAGGTCGCTGTTGGTTTTTGGGGAAAAGGTTCGACCACGAAAGATGATGACCAGGAGATCGGTATGTTCTTTTTGGAGATCCAGGATTTTCTGTTTGTAACTAATCCCAGAAATATTATGATATGTTTTACTCTTACTCTTGATATTTAAATGTAGCAGTTCTCTCTTCTCTGCTTCTATACCCAACACGCTGCTCAGACACTGTACTATTAAGGCCATTAAATGTTAGATAAAATGCTTTTCCACCCCATTTTGTCAACTGTGACACAATTCAAGGCAATCGTGTAACAACCATCCAATATGGCCAAATTAGTAGTCCCTATTGTCATCTTAGCTATTGCTTTAGTGCTTCACATTCTCATTGTGGAAATGAAAGTGACTACAGACTAACATGACATATAAGTACAGGCCGAGCAAGATGGCTGCCACAAGGTATGGTGGCCTATCTGGGTCATACAACGCAACTCCAAAAAATGACAGAAGAGCCACTCAAAGACTCACTCTGAAAGACACCTAATACCTAACAGACCGGATAATCTATACAAAACATAATAATGTGCCAGCATGACTAAAAGCGGTGAACTTTTGTCACTTGCTCTTGTCCTTTCCCAGAGCAGCCATGGGAAGAGATCCCGGAGCCCACGGAGAGAGAGAGAGAGAGGTGGTGTTAAGTGAGTTGCAGTGCCTTCGAGTGCCATTTCGGATCTTCGGGGCAAGTTGAAATTAAGTGCCTATTGGAGTGTGGAGGAACCTGTGAAACTGAGCAGCAAATATCCGTCTCCATATGCTTAAAGTAATTATAGCGTTGGTCGGCACTTAGAAAGAATATCGCCTTCAACTTCTCTTGATCTCCAGAAAAATGATGTTCCAAGTTAAAAGAAAAAGTGATTCAAGTCTGATATGGTGTGATTGAGAAAAGAAGAAGAAGAAGAAAAAGAAAAGAGAGAGAGAGGGAGAGAGATGGAGTGAGAGAGAGAGAGAGAGAAAGAAAGAGAGAGAGAGAGAGAGCGAGAGAGAGACAGAGAGAGAGAGAGAGAGAGAGGTGATTTATCCCTTCACGGCCCTTTGACACTAAATTAAACCGTTGAGTCCATTCCCCCATGCCAGCTAGTTATCTTTCCGGGCTAATTTAACACCATAATTTACATTCCGTATAAAACACATCCATGATGTGGTGCCGTCAACGCCGTACATCATCCGCGGCGAGTCGCTCCGGTCTCGCTTGGAAAAAGGGACGGAATTAGATCATATTCATGATGCAATTAAACACTTCAGTGGGAATCGATGTAAAACCGATGAGCCCTGCAAACAATGCATATGGCAGGGAACATTAGAACACATTACCTTCTCCTTCTCCCCGGATCCTTCGCTCTACGGACACAATCTCCCCCCCCACCCCCCCATGCTCCACGTCTCCCGCAGATTCATAACGCACGGCGGTAATAAATTAATTTTTCACAAAATTATTCAACTACTAAATTGCCCACGGTAACCGAGTATCAGATGTTGAAGTGATGTGAATTATTAAGTAGGGGGAAAACTGTTTGCTGGCTTGCATCCTGGGTGAGGGTGGCGGGGGGGGGGCAGGTTTAGCTGTAAGAAAAAAAAAAAAGGGGACAGGAGGAGGGGTGGGGGGGGGTTACTATAAGCATTGCTGTTCGTGTAAAAAGAAACGGTGGTAAGTCTTGTCTGCTGCCTGCAGGCCCCCCGACTGAGTTGATGGCATTGACCAGCCTTCCTGGGGGGGCAGTGCAGGGTTTCCTTTAATGGAGGATGTGGAGGGAAGGAGGACATTACGGTTGCTGCATGTAAAACCTGGCAACCGGCCCACAGGAGCTGGCAAAAGCACCGCAACATCTAGCCGGTGTTACACCACCTCACCACATTTTACATAATCGGGCAGACAGTACGGCGGGCCACACACACTGACACACACACACACACACACACACTGACACACACACACACACACACGCACGCACGGCATCACGCCAGAGCACATCGGGCCCCTGTCACACTTGCCTCCACAGCTGTCAGACTCACTTTGATGCTAGACAGAAAGAAAAAAAACATATATACGCATACATAGAGATATTGTAACATATAACAATTAATAATTAAATATTATTCTATTTTGATATCTTTATTTTTAAAAATACTGGTCCTTTTGCTCCTGTTCTGTCCACTTTTCTTTCAGCCGTGGCCCCATTTAACTTGTGAAAGTCCAAACTTATTGATAATATAGAAAGAAAAACTAAATTCAAATTCAGAATTTAAGAGCAACTCGACACGTCAAATTAGCCCCTCCAAGTGAAACGTAATTACGCTTAATAGCCCTTTAATCTGCCCATCAGGAGGGAGCGGCGGCTGGGGGTCAGGCTAAAGTGCTGCCGAGCACCGCGGCGTGTCATGGGTCCTCCACCTCCAGTATGAACTTCCACCACCCTCTCTATCTGCCCCGCTTCTCCTCACACACCGTCGACTTCCAGCGTCAAACCGAGGAAGAAACCTGAGACAAACTGCATTTATAGAGAACTAGTATACTACTAAAACAGTGGCTGGGATACCAACGTGCCAAAACCTGGAGCTTGGAACCAGCAGCCATTTAACTGAATGCCTGCTCTACCTGCGGCTAGTGGCCGCATCAAGCCTAACATGAAATCCATGTGGAAGAGAGTAAAGCTTGACACATTTTGGCATCAGACAATATATTTCCATAGTTAGCCATAGCTCCAATGTAAAGAGAGAATCATCGCAGAGTTTTCACAGCATTAGAACCAACGCATGTGGTGGGGGTTTCAGGGGGGCTGGACTGGACTCACGTCCCACCAGAAGACCCCTGCTTGGTGGCGTATCTGGCTCCCGCCCTGGGCTACCGCCACACAACCCAGAATGACCCAGAATGAATGAACCAGGGTGGGCTGGTTCACGGTGATGTTGGCCGGGAGGGCCGCTCCCAGCAACAACCGCTAAGATACAGGGGCCAGGGCTCAGAGAGAGAGAGAGAGAGAGAGAGAGAGAGAGAGAGAGAGAGAGAGAGAGAGAGAGAGAGAGAGAGAGAGAGAGAGAGAGAGAGAGAGAGAGAGAGAGAGAGAGAGAGAGAGAGAGAGAGAGAGAGAGAGAGAGAGAGAGAGAGAGAGAGAGAGAGATAGAGAGAGAGAGATAGCGAGACAGAGAGAGAGACAGAGAGAGAGAGAGAGACAGAGAGAGAGAGAGGGAGAGAGAGAGAGAGAGACATTGCTCTGTTGGGCTGCTGGGCTTTATTTGTGATCTCGGACAAGACAGCCACCCTCCCCGCCTCACCGGTCCAATAAAGAGCAGGACAGACGGGTCAGAGAGAGAGGGATCACCCCCTCCCCCCAGCGATGCCTGGCCGCCTGCACCCCCGGCCGGGCGCGTCGATACCGAGAAGTGACTGCCGTTTTGCTCTATGATTGCCTTGTTTTATTCGGCAGCGGCGGCACCAGGCCTCTTCCTTGCCGCCTCTCTGTGGCCCTAATCAGCGTGTCGCGGCCGGACAACAAAGCCATTGTCTCCCTAACTGGAGGAGGCAGTAGATCGCTGGCACTCCCCCCCCCCGCGCTTTATTAGCTCAGCACCGCGCCGCTATTTATACTGGCGGGGGCATTTCCACAGATTTGTTTGCCGAGAACAATTACAGTATGACAAATGGTCCGTCAATGCCATCTATCAGGGCCATGGCTGACAGGAATCCTATAGGCATGGCGGCCGTTTGTGCCCCCCCCCCGCTCGTCATCTCTGGGGTCCCATGCTTTAGTATCCATGACAACGCGCAAGCCGCCCGCCGCGCTCCCCGCCACTTCACAGTGAGAGACGGGCGGCCGTGAGAGGCTTTGAAAATTAGCCTCCAACAACTCATGTAACGCCCCCCCCTCCCCACCCCACCCCTTCATACACACACACACACACACACACATAAACAAGTCCACTGTCCAAACCCCATAGGGGCCCCCCATCATCGCCCTATACTCATTTTCACTTTGAGAGACACACACACACACACACACACAGGCAGTCAAACACAGTGAATAAACCCAGCACACCCATGAATATACCTTTCTAGGTCTCACGGTGTCAATTTTATTTGCGCTGGGGCTATACGATCCTCAACATTAACCTCAAAGCAACATTACCGATAGCAGAATGGAGGGGTGGTGGGGTGAGACAGACAGACAGACAGGTAGCAGCACAGCCAATATCCATAAAATAAGTGAGTGAAACAGAGGAGGCACCGTCAGGGGCTGAATGCACACGAGCTGCCAAAACATTATCAGACAGAACTAACGGAGAACCTCGCCCCCTCCAAATAGGATTTACACCAGGAAACAAGACTGACGTTTAATCGTCACCTACCGCTCTCGCAGTAAAAAAAAACACCTAGTCTTTGTTTGTTACGGTTATTTTTTCCCCTCCAAAGCTGTTCCTTATTTTGTTTTTTTACAACCAACAGAACCGTTATTTCAGACTTATAAAGACTAAATAATTGTGGGCTTGCGTGTAATCACAATTATTGTGGCAACTTATGTGTCCTTGGTAAACACAACAATACGTTGTATTGCTCGTGCTACACTCCCACCACAGGACCACGGCATGCATTGTTTACTACGGATGGCAGCCTGAGAATACATTGCTAAGGTAAAAAAAGACAAAGCCTTCGAGATGTAGTGGGCTGTCAGAAACCAGGGGTCTCTATGGCTGGTGATTAATCACATTTGAAGAAACATTAAAGAGAAAGAGAGGGGGGGGCGGGTCACTGGGAGGTTTGTCAACTGATATAGCCCATCCATGTGGCAGCGCCTCGTTTTCAGTTTGGAAGCGAGACAGTTTTGCAGCGGCCTGCGGTTCTTAATTATCTTCTGACTTCGTCTAATTCAATCAACACAACTCGGATCAGCCCGCGAAATGGCACTCGCGGCCGTCAAGCTAGCACCCTCCCCTGCCAAAAAAAGAACAACAACAAAAAACGCAGTCAGACTGGCAAAACGGGCATAACACATTCGAAATAAGAGCTATTTTGGAAAGCTGGGGGGGAATTTAAAGGTCGACCACACCGGGCAACATTTTGTTTAGTTTTAAGTAACAGAGTTGCAGTGTGTGTTTCAAGTGTTTTGAAGATGTTGGCTTTCCACAAGGGTGTACAATTAGGTTGAATATTGGTTGTTTAATACAAACCTTTTAGGTTAAGGAGAGCATGCAATTCACAGACACACGTCTTGCGATATGGTCAGGTTGTCACAGGTTCCAACAGGAAAACATATTTACACGAGAAACAGGCGTGTGTGTGCAGTAAATGCACACACACGCACACACTCACACGAGCACGCTGACGCACACATACAGACACACACACACACACACAGCCCAAATTCACACATTCACAGAGGATTTAAAGGTCATTAGGGATTAAATTGTTTGCCAAATCCCAGTCTAGAAAGTGAGCAAAATGAAGGAGCAGTGTAAACCCCTCTCCCACCAACCTCAAATCTTTTTTTTTTCAGACCACCTTGTCCCCCTCCGAGCTAATTCAGACGACCACCATTGCCATTACATGACTCTGACATTATTAGCAGAAACAGCAGAGAGAGGCCCTGTTGTCATCCTGAAGGCTTCACTCTCTCGCTGGCTGCCAAATCTGCTGTTCCCCGGCAGCCAAGCGCCACAATGGAAGATTAGCAGAGCTCTTCTCCAGTTGCAGGGTTAATGTAAAGTGACAGGGCTAAGTCTGCGGCCCATTTAGTATGCTCACAGATATTACAGCGGTTTGTTACATCAGATGGTGATTGGATTAAACAGCAACGCACAACAATGTAAAGTTTCATTTGTAATTTTTCCGGGGCGGGAATAATAAAAGCAGGAGAAACAAAAGGAAGCATTACAATAACCTTTACACTGGAAGCCAACAACGCACGATGGAAAGTAAGAATGTCAACTTTGCATAAACTTTCAGAGTGTAAACAGTAACCATTTTTTTTGTCTTAATCCATTATTTATTACGCAAATACATTTGCAAGGAGCACTTAAGGATAACCCAAACCAGCGAACCGATGAGACGACGAAGGAGTCAAAAGGAGTTAAAAAACAGCTGTTAAAAACCGACCGCCGGTCAGCAGTCTGGTCGTTCTGTACAGAGGTGTGGGCCGGGGGTAATTTTTGCCTCCCAGAGGTCACTGCACCTGACTGTTAAGCTGCTCTTAATCCCCTGCAGAGCTCTCCATTAACCCATGCATTGTTTTTTATTACCCTAACCTTTATTAGATTAACCATCACCTGTCCGATCTGTCAGAAATATGCACTTCCCCATCTCGTTCTTTCTCTGTGTCTCCCTCTCTCTCACCTGAAGCCATGGGGCATTGGGGTGAGGGTAGCATGGGGGGTGAGGGTAGCATGGGGGGTGAGGGAAGGGGTTTGTGAGTATTGGGATTGGGGAGCGTTGTCTGCCGGTCTCCCAGTGCAGTCCCTTCCTTCCCGTTGGCTCTCCAATAAATGTCTGTGCTTTATTAGGTACATAAAACGAGCCATAGATCTGGATGGTAAATAAGAGGTTGTCACTAGGACGGGACACCAGGGCCTGGCTCCTCCCCCTCCTTGAGCAAGCTGGCCAGTTCTGCGATGAGACCCTCACAGAGTGCTCGTATATAGCCAACAAGCAAAACGCAAGGTTTAAAATGTATTAAAGTTCATTACAGCAGTGCCGTACCAAATAGTAAAAGTTTTTTTGATTTGTATCGTTCCCTTTTGTTTCACTCAATGTTCAACAATGGCAATGTTCTACATGCTTCTAATTACATTTCTTGGATAGCATGCCGGGAAATGTAATGGATCAATCCATCTCAAGTATATCCAAACTATATGCAGGTACTCCAGGACACTCACGTCTCTTAATGGAGGCCAAATCCATACCGGCAATTAACCACTCAGAACCTGCCATTAAATTACTCCACTTACAGTGTATTTACTGTTGTTGATGTTTGGGTATTTTCTCCCGGGTGTGTGTTTCGACGAGGGAGGGAGGAAGTGGAAGGTTGGGAGGTGCATGCATGGGCACAATGATGGACACTTCCTCTACAGCGCCAGCTAATCATTGTTGCCGATTCGTTTACACTGGTCCGAAATGACTCCCCGAATGACTGCCTTTGCATATTAAGCAGACAAATGGGAAAGAGGGAAACGGCAGTGGAGGACACTGAGAGAGAGAGAGCCATGCAACTACACGGTCCAGGGCAACGCGGAGCTCATAATGTGTACAAATGGGAATGCAGCCTGATTGATAGCATATTAAAACCAACAGAGTGCCGCTGTTCATCCACTCCACATTCAGACAAGGTGGATGGCGAGAGAGACAGAAAAGTGTCTCCAACATAAGACGACATCAGCAGCCTATTCAGCATAACTGCATATCAAGTATGTTACAGCGCTGCTTTTCACGGGTGTCGATGTGAGGCGATAAAGTGGAAGGGAGGGAGGGAGGGAGGGAGGGAGGGATGGAGGGATGGAGGGATGGAGAGCACGGAGAGAGACCGCATGGCTACAGGCGTGCAATCAGCTGAGGATTCAGACGCTTCACCCAGTTTGTACAGTTCCCTAATCAGAAAGCGCAAGGAAGGAAAAACAACGCCACCGGCACATCAGCACAAAAGATTCAAAACATTTTCATTAGCGAGTGGGAAAAGTTCCCCCCCTTTAATGGGGAAAGTATTGCTTCTCTTTGCACAAAAGGTGCTGCTAAATGGAGAGGGAGAGCTTTTTTTACACTGCCAGTTTCAACGTCGCTCCATTTTAGGGTATAAAAATAATCAGTTATTTTTTATGATATATTTCTCACTGTTTCCTGAATTGTCAATGTGGCTCTATCAGTGGATGTAAAGACAAAAAATCTGCTTCTGTGCAGTTCTACTTTCTTTTGATAATTTTTTTTCAATTTTTTTTGTTTCTGTTAGCTATTCAGCTAACACTGCAAGTTGTTGACCTAAAAATTAGAATGATTTCAACAAGTCACAAGGCTAACACAAATACAAGACAATGTAATTGTATGCATCATTAAAGTAAAGTATTTGGTGTATTTAAGTCAACATTTCTTTAAGACAACATGTCACTGTCATGCTCAAATATCATTATAACATTTAAAGCCAAAATGTGAAAATGTCATATGTTAATAACGATAGGCCAGGGCAATACAAACGACTTATGCTTATGGAGTATTCCACACAAAGTTCTTAATCCAATAACTAAAATAGTGATTTTTCAATAAACAGCACTGACCACAAATCCCTTTTACTTCAATCTGAGGGTTTTTATGGAGTAAGGAAGGTTTCTCGGTGGGACTGTTTTATTATATTGCGTGATACATTAACTACCACATGCGATGATGGTAAACAGCCTGTGAGATGTAAGCATTTATTTTTTTCCTATTACGTCTTTCTCTTATTTTAATGTTCATCATTAACAGCAATAATAGATTTAGCCATCCGTCGCGTCCGCCTCAATGTTGACCTTGTCTTGAGAAGCATCCTCGTTAGTTAACTCGCAGTTTATAAAACCCTGAGAGATTTACATATTCTGCAGTATTGCACACAAGAGAATACGGGTGAGTATTAAACACCTAGCTGAGGGAGAATTAGGATCATTTTTGGAGGAGGTATTACAGTCCCCACAAGTCTCCCTCCATAGTGAGTCGACGTTAGACGTTATGTTTGGGGGGGTCCTCGTTATTCGTCTTATTCAGATTTTGCCCTCTGGCATATGACCATTTGATGTTCAGTGTTTTTGGCTAGTACCAAGGTCCTCCACATTACACTCCAGACTCTGTGGTAAGGCACAGATGAGAGAGAACGTCAAAAGAGGATAATCCACCTTTCTGCCAATGTGGAGAGTAAATTAGGCATAAAGTACAACAGCAGAGTGTAGTTCCTGCAACCGCAGCGGCCTGGCTTCTATTCGCCATTTACTCATTTAGTAATTTGGCAGACGCTTTTATCCAATATGACGAACAGTATTACATATGATGTCACTAATGAGCAGGTAGGGGTTAGGAATCTTGATCAGGGATGCCTACATGTAGACTGTGGATGTTGGGATTCGAACCCAGAAACTTTCAGCTTGGAGTCCAACACCCTAACCACTACTAGACTATCCTGCCATTCTGTAGTATAAACTAGCCCTTCTGTAGTATAAACTAGCCCTTATGTAGTAGAAACTAGCCATTCTGTAGTAGAAACTAGCCCTTCTGTAGTAGAAACTAGCCCTTCTGTAGTAGAAACTAGCCCTTCTGTAGTAGAAACTAGCCCTTATGTAGTAGAAACTAGCCCTTCTGTAGTAGAAACTAGCCCTTCTGTAGTAGAAACTAGCCCTTCTGTAGTAGAAACTAGCCATTCTGTAGTAGAAACTAGCCATTCTGTAGTAGAAACTAGCCCTTCTGTAGTAGAAACTAGCCATTCTGTAGTAGAAACTAGCCATTCTGTAGTAGAAACTAGGCATTCTGTAGTAGAAACTGGCCATTCTGTAGTAGAAACTGGCCATTCTGTAGTAGAAACTAGCCATTATGCATGGTGAAGCAGGCGGGTGGCAGCCTCGCAGAGGTGGGGCTCTGACTGTAGGCGTGCAGTCGACCATCTGCATACTGTAAGAAACATGCACATTCCTGTAAATACAGACGGCTGTCCAGTAACTGTCTTCCTGGCGACGGTGGTATTGACCGTAGTCAGATGCTCCGCTGATTAAAAATTGATCCATTTGGAAAAATCTAATCAACTGAACAGGATTCTGTCATGCGTAGGGGAGGGGCTGAGAGCGTCCGGGACGGGGAGGTGTGTGTGTGTGTGTGTGGTGGGGTGTAGATAGTGAAGTGATATTGTATGTGTACATGTGTGTGTGTGTGTGTGTGTGGGGGGGGGGGGTTATATTATTAACCCCAGCACCTCTATGCAGTCCCCAGCCCCCCCTCACCCCCCTCGCCGTTGACCCCCCCCCCCCACACGCACACCCACACACACACACAGACACACACACACGCACACACACACACACATCCACGCAGTGCCTCGGGACCAGACAGGACCCAGACGGCCTGCATTATTCATCAGTCTGGGAGCTCTGGCCACTTGCCCTATTACTGCCTGCCGGTGGAGGCCAGCGGCTCTAATGGCCGCTGCAGTGCCGCGGGTCCCAGCAGACTAGAGGGGGCCGCTGTAACGCTTGGCTATGGGGGGCGAATCCATCAGTCGCTGAGGTCACAGTGGGTTAATGACGCTGCACGTCTAGACGTACCCCTGCTCAAACTGATCGAGAGGGGATATGTGTTATGGTTTGTCTAAATGCATAGCATTGGTGATTTAAACCTATGATGAATATTCATAGCAGCCTCTGATGATGCACCATGACGCCCCCCCGTCTGCACCTATAGGTCTGTATAGGCTGGAGTGGGAGGGGCTGTCAACGTGTGAGCCAATACGTATCCTAGAGAGAGAGGTAGCAGAGCAAGCTTTGACGAACGTAACAGGAAAGGTTAAAAAGAGAGAGTGTGCAGAAGCCACCTCTGATTACGAGCACAGCCCCACTCTCATCATCGTCCTCATCATCATCATCATCATCATCCTCTTCATCACCATCATCACGCCAAAACAATCCAAACAGCTTGAGGTAGCCCTCAACTCAGCACCAGAGCCACACATCACACACTCACTCAGTAATCAGGCCATCTCTCCCGGCGAGGCTGTGGGACAGGCATATGCCAGGGGGGGGAGTAGGGGGATAGCTCTCTCTCTCTCTCTCTCTCTCTCTCTCTCTCTCTCTCGCTCTCCCACCCCCCCCCCCCCCCCACTTCTCTCTCTTTTGGGATGGAGGCGGTAGTACTCGTGTGTGGTGTCACCTTGGTGACAGTATTCGTCCACCCTGTCTCACCGGGGGAGGGGAGGTGTTTGTGTGTAGTGAGTGAGAGCGAGAGAGAGAGAGAGAGAGAGAGAGAGAGAGAGAGAGAGAGAGAGGTAATCATGGAGAGACACCCACTCATCATTCACTAGGAGGACAACTGCACACTGAAGTCCAGACAGACGGGTTGGAGGGAGGTATTCCTATTATGGTTGCCGCAGAGATTTATGCACTTCAAGGTTGAGGGAGGATGTGTGCTCGATACGTCTGATGAGGCGCAATGAGTTTAGCCTTCAGTAGGCACTGCTCTGTCAGTCCTACAGCCCTCTCTCTCTCTCTCTCCACTCCCACCCCCTCCGCTGGTATCCAGGAACCCACACATTTTACTGTTCGGGTCATGATTGACCCAAAATCAAGGACACCCCCATGGGAGGTTACGAACACATACGCATGCACGCACACACACACACACACACACACACACACACACACACACACACACACACACATGCACCACTGCAGAATAGAGGGTCAGAGGTAAACTAGGTCAACTGATCCGGGCCTCCCTTTTCCTGGGCTCTGTCTCCCTGTCTTCTTGTCTCCCTCTCTCCCTCTCTCCCTCTCTCCCTCTCTTCCTCTCTCCCTGT
>OOFB01022237.1:12940-28518 GCA_900323305.1 Trachyrincus murrayi
TGATGACAGCACACACACCCCACTACACACACACAGTATTAAGCAGTATAAAGCACACTTAAAGACAGGCTACACTATGATGACAGCACCCCCCACCACACACACACACACACACACACACACACACACACACACACACACACACACAGAGAGAGAGAGAGAGAGAGAGAGAGAGAGAGAGAGAGAGAGAGAGAGAGAGAGAGAGGACGGACAACATGGGTGCAAAAAAACAAAAACACAGCATGTCAAAATGTGTGTGCTGTGCATGAGTATATGTAGGAAGAGAATCTCCCGAAGCAAGCCAGGCCCTTTGAAGAGGCCAATAACTTCACGAGATAATGACTTCCAATTCCAGATTAAATCATCTTTTAAGCGCCGGACTCTCGTATTGTAATACGGTGGAAGTCTCGTTTGCACAATCAAACCCGTATTACTATTTACAGAAGCTTAGCCACTGTCAACAGCATGCTCACTTAACACATTTGGCTATTGCCTTTGACAGACACAAATGGAAGAAAATGAGAGGAACACAGACCAAAATAAATTACCAATTACTACTAAACATTTCCAACAAGTACTGAAGAAGCCATCAGCCTCCCGTGTTGAAAATCCCAAGGGAGCAGATCCGCCATGCTAATTGATGTTTAAAAATAGCCTTTTAATAATGCCACCAATGATACATTATTAATCTCCAAATTAAATATTTGCTCCTGCCTTCACCTTGTTTGCTTCGGAGGAAAAAAAAGCAATTTTCTTCTGAAACGTAATATCCCTGATTTCAAAAAAGGGCTGAAAAAAAAAACCAGAAGCCTGTGGTACACGGAATCACGCGTATAAACAGAAATACATGCATCACCCTACCCTTTCCCCATACTTAAACTGCACCTAATGATGTCTTTTTTTGTTTCACAGGTTCCATAAACGGCTTCATATTCAGGGTAAACATAAGGCTGAATTATCAACCAGGCAAAGTAAGGGAACTGCCCAGGGCTCAGTTGGTGGCCTAAAGTACAGTTTTAGGGCACTTAAACGGGTTAATAAGGCCATGGGTGTATGGAGGGCAAAGCCTGTCAAAACTAGTCAAAAAGACGCCTCAGTAATTAAGCTTTAGCAACAAAACACCAAAATAAAAGTAAATAAAATATCAACACTATTGATCTATTTACTGCACCCCCCCCCCCTAAAATAATAACAATCTTTTTCAATACTGTATATTCATTTTTGTATCCCATTGTCTACATGCTAATGAGGAACCAGCCTCAATGTGTATCAGCGTTCATTAGATGAATGCTTTTATCTTGAAGTTCCCTTTATAAAAACTATTTATTTATTTAAAAATTGTATTATTGTATTGTATTATTACAGCAAACAACCTAGTTAGTTAAACACAGTGGCTGCTGGTTCTGGTGGGCCTACTGATGAGCACCAGCACAGCCGTCTCAAAAGGAGGAGTACACCAGAATTGGAAGTGGTGTGGAGCACCATATGAAGTGCTTTACTTCTGCATCCATACTAAGACACTGGCTGCACCGCAAAGCACAACCAAACTGCACTGCCAGGAAAGCCAAGCGCAGATTTTGGCTTTAAGTCCGCTCCTTGATTGTTGCCGAGCTCTTGCCAATTCCAAAAACTCATAAAATTATAAAACAGCCTATACTCTGTGATTTAAAATCCAGCTCCATTTCAACTATTATATTATTTATCGACATATTATATAATTATCCTTCACCATTTCTGTGGGTTTGATTTTTTTCCCCCTCCTCAATTCAGATTTTAATGATCAATTAAAAGGGGAAATCAGATATGTGGTGGCTCTAGAATTGCATGCAACGTGATACCCGACTTGGGCCATGACAGGCCTGCAATGTGAACGTGACTGAAGACATTCCAGGCCCAGCCCTCAGACCAGAAGACAACTGGTGGGAGCGCCTCACCTGGTGTGGGTCCCCGTGGCTTAGGAGCAGGTTGGATGCCTTGATGTCAGCATGAACGTACTCGTGCTCATGGATGTACTCCAAAATGTCCAGCTAGAACCAAGTGGCAGGATGAACAACATTTAGTTTGCTATTTAGTCATTTGGAGCAAGCAACAACACTCAAAATACTCAAAGCATACACAGCGAAGCATGCCATTTGACCGTAGTTTCCAAAGAGCAGGGTGAACAAGTTCCTTAATAATGATCCAAACTGGCATGGTACTGCTGCTAGTACGCAGGTATTGTAGTGAGTGGTGAAATCGCTCCCCGTCAATATTAAACTTGCACTATGTAAATCTTTCTCTGCAGCCATCACTTCTGTTCAGAATTATTGGGATTTATGTGCAGTAATAAAACCCACTCGCTGCTTCGAAGCGCTTGGTCATTTAAAAAAGGTAAGATGGGCGCTTCACGTCACTTCCTCTATTGTACGAGTCTCCGCGACACGTCTCCCATCAAGACTTGTCCGCCATGGTTCTCCAGAGAGCCAATTGATTTAAAGAGAATAAAATCCTGGGGTTGATGAAGACATGGGTGGATGGGTTTTATTCTTTAAACACTGATAATCTTTAACAATTTGAAGAAAAAGAGAAATTGATGGCTGCAGTGAAAAAGTTATATCGTGTGCAGGTATAAATTATGACACCATGAGGGAAATGCTACACAGGTAAAAAAGACCAAATGAGGATGGGGAACTACTACACAACAAGCTTAGCTATTTAACTGGTTTATTATGATTGTGATTTATGCAGTGCACACAGTGCTTAATCGGTACTACCCGCTCCTTAAATCAAACTACCATGAAACAACAGTTGGCTTTCTGTTTAGTCAATACATGCATATAAATGTAAAGGATAATACAAATTATGAAACTGTTCAAATGGAGTAAAACAATAAAAGGAGAAAAAAACCACAAACCAGTCGTAGGCCAAGCTGCAGGACCAATGTTCTGGGAAATTTCTTTCCGCCTTCTTCAAATTTCTTCTGCAGGTCTGTGCCAAATCTGTCCATTACCATGAATCTATATCTGAAAAAGTGCGGTGAGCTCCAGGGTTTATTAAGTTCGGGACGTATATCTAGTTCATAAGTAGCTAGTTCTGGACTAGCATGTTACACATAATCGACAGCAGAACGCAGCAGCAGCAGCAGAGCTGATTGGTTTTGTTTGATTCAGGGTTCATACATGGGGAGGGACTTTGGGGTGTGTGACTTACTTTTTCCCTCCTTTGTCATGCAGACCGGAGGCCCAGTACTTTGGGACCCCCAGATACTTCATCTTGCGAGACTTCATCCAGCTCTGAACTGCAGTATCATGGGAGGGAGAGAGATAAAAACACCCAAAAGCAAAACAAAGCTTTCGGTTAAACATGTGTATATATATATATATATACACTGTATGTGTGTAATAACATACTAAACTAAATCAATAAAGAATAATGTGTAAACGAAGTGTGCGTGTCGAGTGGTTGGAATAAGTAAGTACTGCTACAACTTGTGGTTGCCATCAACAAGTTGGCAAGATGGTAGGAGACCGTGAGGCCATGGTGCTCAAAGTAATACGTGCTTAATTCCTTTGAGGAGGAGGAGAGGGGGCGGAGGGGGCTGCGGCCCCCGGGCTAATCTGCTGGCGGGACAAATATTTACCAACAACATGAGACGATTCTGACATGAATAAAATATGAGCCTTTGGTTCCTTAGTAATATAACAGTTAATTGTCAGGGGAGATTGACATTTGGATTGTTATTATATAAAATGCAAAGTTGTGGCCCGGGGGCGAATGGAGCAGCCACCAAAAGCACAGCCCCCCCCCCCCCTCCTATATGTGTGTTAGCCCCCCCAAGTCTTTTTTTTAATTAAGAAAGTTGCGTGTCTGCTTTGTTTGTTTGTTTGTCCGGGTGGTTAGAGACGATTGTATCTATGTATACATGAATGACAAGGTTATGCGTGTGTGTGTGATGAGGGATGGTGCAGCAGCATACTCAGCTCTGGTTTAGCCGCTCTCATGTAGAACTTGAGCTCGGAGAATAAGGGTCCGTTGTCACTGGGCTCCTGTGGTTGAAAAACCAAAAAATACCTATTGTTGTAATAGCCGTAATGATAAAGCATTTACACGTCTTCAAAGCTGTCCAACTTTTTAAACCCATGTGATAATCACAAACAAAGTCAGGTGATTTGATAAGACCCCAGAATCATGTCACAGCACCTCCTTTGAGGGATCAGTTGGTGATATCATAGGATTCCTAAAATGGTGATGTCGTGCCCACTATTTCTGCTACATCATTTGGTTGAGAATCACTTTTAGCCTCACGATCAAAGACACATCTAGCGTTGCTGTTACCTTACTGCTGCGGACAGTGCTTTTATAATTTCTGTGCCCATGTTAACCAATGCAGCTGTCCACACTGGCTGTGTGTCAGGTGTGGCCCAGGTGAGTGTCCCAGGTGAATAATCCCCAGACGCCTGGGGTTCACTTACAACTGCAACCCTCCCCAACCCACAACTTTTACACTTACCACTTTGATCACATATCGAGCATCTGCACCAACAACTTTTGCAGTGTTTTCATCCGCTGGAAATAATGACAAGATAAAGTACTGTATTATTCCAATATTAACAATTTGTATACTGTGTGTTTGGGGTAAATAGAAAGGTGCACATGCTGTTCAAAACAATACGATTGTGTGAGAACAGTCTGTTTGAGACATGTGCCAATTGTTTACCCGGCTAATTTGAAGGAATACATCCTTACCAAAATAAATTAGGCCGTAAAGAAGGGTCATTATCCTTACCTAAATAAATTAGGCCGAAACCTCCCTGACCAACTGGTGCACCTAGCTTCCATGATTTCTTTGCGGTATCGGTCAGCACTTCTCCTGGTGGAAACTCCTCTGCCAGCTTTCTCTTTGCTGGACCTCTTGCTTTCCCTCGTGCTTTGGCTTTAGGAGGCATCTGAAACACACAATGGCACTGTATGATTCAGGTACAGATCACAGATCCCTATTATCATTGTGTGTTGTCATCCTCGAGACGTTTTGCCACAAGCTGTGGTGCGTATATATATATATATATATACGTATACATATATATATGGTCTTTTGAACTACTTTCCAATGTCGTATCGAATATTATTATATTTGAAATTAACCAGAATACTCACGCATGTGTCCTTATGACATGTTATGACATGTTATGACATGTTTGGAGTGCTGCGCTCAAAACAACCATGTCAATGGATAGACCGAAAGGCAGCAACACAATATTAACTTGATAATCTAAACGGTTGTTTCAAAGTGTATCAACACAGTATCAACGTTTCTTCATAAGGACACACATGCAATTCAACGACGACATTGGCAGGTCAATGTAGTTTCGTTCCTTAGTGTGTGTGTGTGTGTGTGTGTGTGTGTGTGTGTGTGTGTGTGTGTGTGTGTGTTCATGTTCATAACTGCTCACGCAGCTCTGACGGGGCTGTGTTGACAACAACATTACATTCCTACTCACGCAGCTCTGACGGGGCTGTGTTGACAACAACATTACATTCCGACACGCAGGTGTGTTTTCATCTGTACGTACACCTGATCTAGCTATCAAACGTGTATTATTTACAATACTCCCGTTGAGAGATCAGACCATTTTCAACGTAAACCGGCCACCACCGGTAAGCTATCTTATAGCTAAATCTTATAACGTCCCGCGGTGTTTTGCTAACGTAGCTGCCCTGCTAACTAGCTCGTTGGCGGCTAGTTGCTGTCATTTGAGGAGACTATAAAAGTATAAATCTAACTCGGGCGAAAGGTAGGTTGTTGCTTAAGGCAGGAACATAACAAACCTTTGCGTTGTTTTGTTGTTTTGTCGGATCGTAGTATCCCTCGCATTGGTCGAAGCCTTGCTGGACCAAACTTCCCGCAAACCTAGTTGCCAGGAAGTAACTTCACCGCAATCCAGCGATCCCATTGGTCAGGAGACGGTCAGGTGACGGTCAAGTGCTGGTGACGTCGCCTGGAAACAATCCAGCGATCCCATTGGTCAGGTTATGGTCAGGTGACGGCCAAGCGCTGGAGACGAATAACTGCCAGCCTCTGTTCGTTATTTGAAACTAACTTAATGTTGACCATAAAACGCACGTGCACAACACCGTTGCTGGTGGTCTTTATCGAAATATAATAATTTATTCAACATTATTGACGTAACTTATCAAAATGCAAGTGGGGGAGAGATTGTATTTTTTTAATAAACTATGTTCATCTGACCACGAAGTGAAATAAGTGTAAGTATTTCATGTGCTAGCAACAATTAGAAGCTAGCTAATCTGTTGATGAAAACATTCCATATCTAAATAATATCTTAAAAGGAAGTGCCTAATATATCATATTATGATTATTATAACAATCATAATAGTGAGACAGTAAGCCATACATGTAACACTATATATGACGTGAAAATGTTTTTTAATTTTGTCAAAATAAATGTCATTAAGTGGCTGCCGCCAATAAGTGTCAGTTATCATCGGTCATGCTAGCCCTTCAAGTTGACTATTTGAATGTTCTTTGAAGTCATTCATCAACTCAGTCAAATTGGAGCTGTGTGGGTTCAAGAACATCTCATATCTCAAGCCATGGCCTGATTTGGGTATAGTATATACCGAATGTAAATAGGTAGCTAAACATGCATACAGCCTTAGCTTGTTCTTAATCTGTCACTTGATAGAAGCATATTGGATTTCAGGTGCAGCGCTGTGCTGTGCACCCCCTCATGAATAAGATATTATTGCTTTGTTGTCTTGTCTTTCCACAAAGTGCATTCTCACAGAGCCTCAGACTCGAGGCCTGTGGCGTGTCCACGAGCTGCAGCAGACATTTAGCCCTGGCACTCAAAGTTTTTTTATCAACTTCTCGTACCCACGATACCTTGGAATTAGATTGGTGATTGTTAGCATGCCGTATGTTGGTCATGTGAACTGACCCTGTTGCTCTACAATAACAAGTCTACAGCTGAGCAGTGGAGTGAGGATGACCAGGTGTAGCGACAAGGAGAACGAGGAGGAGGAGGAGGAGAACGATGGGCCAGAGACGTCCGGCAGCACAAGAGAGAAGAAGAGAAGCAAAGGTGAAAAGCACGTATCCTTCCCGCCGGATGAAAAGATGGTGTCCGGCTTCGCAGAGAACACGGACAGACATGGTAGGCATTGTTTTGCTCTTTTTAAATATTGTTATTTATTGTCATCTGTTCAAAATAAGATTGTGATTCAAACTGCTGAATTGGACTAACATCAGATGCATTTTGTATTTTAAATATGTATATTATGTGCAGTATATACTTTCATACTGAAGTCGTGAAAAGGATCATGGAATTGTATCTTTGAGAAGGTTTAGGAACTAGTTAAAGCTACTATAGGTCAGATTAAACAGCTATAATTTGAGTGTAATTTGTTATAGACCGCTCCCGGCTCATTTCTGACCAATCAGGGCATCTCTTCCCTGATTGGTTCAGAGAATTGTCTTGCCTGTCAATTACAGATGCGTGAATGCAACACCTTTCAATGGCAGAGAAACGTAGGGAGGGAGGGAGCAGAGAGGGAGGGGACTTTTTTTTCTTTTCACTCTCTCTCTCCCTCTCTCTCTCTCTATGCAACTCAAATCTTACCTTAAGAGGTGTTTGCTTTGCTTGTCTGTTTGATGTACAGGTAAATCAAACATGCAGCCAACCTGTATTACATAATCAGCATCCAATCCAGCACAACACATGTCAAGGGTTGGATGGAATCAATTTCTTAGTTTAAACCTGCATTGTGTAACTTTTTCACTGCATACATCAATTTTGTTCAATATAAGATTTTCCCTTTTTGTCCACAGACAAAACCGGTTTAGAGAGAAACAGTGCCTGAGTTGATTGAACTGTGGCTGGGTGGCTTTTTATTTTTCATACATTTTTGAACAAACGTGTCTGCAATAAAAAAGTTACAAATACGTTTGGACTAATACATTTGTGGCAGGATGGCTACGGTGATGCAGGTTTAACTGTCTCATCTTGTATGAGCCATCGGTATGGAAAACCAGCTCTGCTCATTCAAATCTGGCAAATTGTACTATTATCCATTTACTAACTAACTAACACCTGAACATAAACACCTGAAATAAAATGTCCTAGAGGTAGAGGACCACATTGTTCCAAAACCACTTCAGAATCTTGATAACAAGCAGGTCAGATTTATTCAAATTCCGTTATCGTGTTATCAGAAATCAGTATGCTAATAACAACAATGCTTTTGAGTGGGAAGGAGTGAATATTGTCATGGGAAAAACATATACGTAACAAATACGTAGATTGAATGGAATTCTCTTTTTTATGTACACAAGCCTTCCCCATTTATATTCAATATTTCACTTTTAAGAGAATTGCGTCATGCGAAGACAGCAATTAATATGTTCTGTATGACTTTACTCTTAATGGGGAAACATTCATTTTGTGTTCTGCTCTGTATACTAGACTGCCAAATGTATTATTTCATCTTTTCAATGACTTTGGCTTTGGTTTATTCGAAGTTAGAGATAGGATACCAGTGAAAAATATCAAATAGCCTACTCTGCATCTCTTTGTTTTTGTAATCTAAGAAGTACACAGTCTTTGTAGGACATTCAAAGATTCGAAAAACGTGTTTCAATGTTCAACATTTTCCCTCATTTTTTGTCTTTTGCATCTGGAAGCTCATCCCGTGAGTCAATGGTTGATAAATCGGGCCGCCTGATTGGCTGATTTATAACGCAGACAGTCATTCATCCAGTCGTCTGCCCTTCCTCACTTCTCATCGACGGCCATCTTCCCTCTTTTCTAGTCTGCACGAGTGCCTACCCAGACACACACACACACACGCGCGCACACACACACACACGCACACGCACACACACGCACACACACAGGCTGCACAGTTTACCGTATGGCGCTCTTCGAAGCTCCCCTAAGCGCTTTTTCACTTGAATGCGATGCCGGTGGCTCACTGGGACGCGGAGACATTAAGGCAGTAAATGAGTGTATTTTTCCATTTTAGTTGACAGCTGCCTCACCTTGACAGAGGTAAGCCTGGCCTACCGCAGGAGCTGTGACAGACACCAGGTGGAACCCAGAGTGTGCATTCTGGAGCAGCTCAAGGTAGACTTGTTTGAACTTTTGATTTTTTTTTTTTTTTACCATCACATTTGCATACCTCTTTTGAATTATCAATGGCTGTTTGGAATTTGAGTGCGATGTGCTGTCTGGTGCTTTGTGCTCTATCTATCCAGTTCAAAATCAAACTGTTTGCTATTTAATTTTTTTAACAGGAACAGAATAAAAAAGAAAAAAAACTTTAATTACTTTTATTACTGGTTTAATTAACTAGTTCCTAAACCTATTGCTTTGACTCATGCAGTCATTCTTGAACATCTGTGAACTCTTCTACTAGAATAAGTCATCTTTTATAATGTTTAAAAAAAAAATGTTTCACTAAGCAACATAGCTTAGGCCAAAGGGTCTTGTAATATGTAGACATCTCAGAATGAACACCTTATGCTGATTAAAACCACCGAAGGGAAATTGAACCAGATTGTGTCAAGGTGAATCTCAGCATCAACGTTGCTGTACACACGTTGTTGATGATGTGACCTACAGTAAACACCAACAAAGGTGTTTTAGTGTTGAGTTGCTCTTCATTATATTGCACTTTGATGGAGCGTCAACCTGAAAACTGCTCAAAACATGACATCAGGTTCTTCATCTGGTTGCTCTAATGGCTCTTCATCCAAACGTAAAACACTTTCAATTCCATTTTTTTCAAATCTCATCTGGTCCAGATTGTGGGCCTGTGGGCAAATTGTTATTTCTCAAATGTGTTGTGATATTACTCTGTGGTTTGATGATGGGTTGAAAAAACGTGCACTCTTAGCTAGGTCCTGGGAAGCAACTACTATTAACTGTATAACTAAACGACGTGTAACTAAACCAAATGATGATGATCATTTCCAAAGGATCGCCAATTGTTAGTCACTTACATAAACATGACATAAATCAATTATGAATACAAGAAAAAAAGTCCCATCTGCTCCAACTCAATGACACCTATTATACAGTCAGTGGTACACGCATCTATATTTCATGTGGTTGATTTCAGTGGATATCCAACCTGTGTAATCTGACAGTGGAAAATAGACAGCTATGGATGAAGCCTCAGAAACCCACCCCCCCGTGAAGGAGGGGAAAAAGGTTCAGACTATTGGTCTTAAAACAATTGTATCGAACGCTTTGACTGTTGCTTGTGCGGTGTCAGCAGCCGCGCTCATAAAGTGACTGTAGCGCCAATAGAAACGCCTGCGCTAGGACAACAAAGACAACAATAAATGAAATATGCTACCGCCTTAAACATTCACATTCACACCCTCTCACACTCACACACACACACACACAGACACACACAAAACACACACACACACGGCAGCTTGAAAAAACATATTTAATGAGGGTAAAGCGCTGAACAATAAATCACAGTGAATCCACGGCAACAGAAAAACAAATCTCAATTGAAATGGCTTTACTTTGAAGACCTCCCTGACTCTCCAGTGATGACACAGTCAGGGTGTGACAGACAGACATCCTTCATCGTGATATGCATGCACACACACGCACACGCAGGCACACGCACGTGTTGTGTGAATGCCGCACATGCTCACACACGCGCACACACACACACACAGTTGCATGAAAAAGCTAAAACAATGTCTTACACATGCACGGACACACACACAGTCAGTGTGTGCGTGTGCATATTAAAATCTTTGGGCAATTTCAATAATTTCATTCAATCAGCATCAATCAGGCTTAGGCAGCCTAAACAGGGAGGGTGGCTGGGAGTGTTGTTGACTGCTACGCAGAATGGGTTTAAGTCAATGGGTTAGCAAATAATAGTACAGCTGTAAATGAAAACAAATATAAAGTTGTGTGTGTGTGTGTGGGGGGGGGGTGTCTTACACACAGAGAATATAGCATATATATGCTGTGTATAGTTTACATAGGCTAAACCCAGGACGCGCTGAGACACACATACACATCAAACACACTCTCGGACGCTTAAAGGATAAAACGCTTGTGCATATAAACTCCTGCTCTCGCTCTCTCTCTTTCTCTCACTCTCGTTCCTCCTCGCTCCACCCCACAGACATAAACACACACACGCACACACGCACACTAACACACATACAAACACATACTCACCCCGCCACCCCCGCAGCATGCATGCACTTGAAACCCATACTCCAGCATTTATAATTCATTTTATGTACTTACTTACTTTACTTGGACCAACCATGTTAAAGAACATCACTTTTCGAACCCCCCTCCTCTCTGCATACATTTTGGCGGAGATCAAGGGGAATTATTTGTGTGGAAATTAGAGACTTAGCAGTGCTTACATTAACTATGGAGCTGGCGTATTATCTCGGAGGTGCTAATGAACCCAATTGCATTTGAAAACGAATGTAGGTGGTCCTCCTGAAAGATTAAAACATGTATGGTTAAACAGTAGCTAAGAGGGGTGATATTAAGACCTAAAAAAAAGGAGCCTGCATGCAAATTAATCTGTAATAAGTCTGTGCAAAATGGAAGGAAAAAAAACAACAGAAAAAACACTCTATGCCTAAAGAGCATATTTATTAAATTAGGTCTTTTCAGGCGAGGGGCAATTTCCCCGGAGGCCGACCGCTGAAGAGTATTTAAAGCGTTACAGTTTTATTAGAGAAAAAAAAGAAAAGATTATTATTATAATAATAATAATAATAATAATAATAATAATTATTATTATTATTATTTTTATAGGACCTGTGGGGCCCTTTGCTCTTCTTTGAAAATGTGTCTGATAAAACAGCTCTGCTTTTTGGTGACATCTTCATGGGAGTGGTAAACAATGGAGTCCTGTGGTGGATGGGTGGGGGTGGTGGTGGTGGTGGTGGGGGGGTGGGGTTCGGTTGAAACTCATCCACTGTACAAATGTCTGAAGTCTGTGTCTCGGAACTGTGTTTTCATGATCAAATTCAAGCTGCGATTAGGATTAAGAGACACGCCGGTGCTCCAGCTCCACGTGGCTGCGAGGAGCCTGTACGGCAAGCTGCTACTCCACTGTTCAGCGCGTGACCAAATATCTGTGCGTTATTTCACAATGTGTTTCTTCATTTTAAGACTGAGATCGTTGAATTGACGATTCTGTATGAATCATTTCATGAATAAATTAATGGATTGATAGTTTGATCGATGCATGTATGAAATTCACCAGTTGAGTTAAACTGTGAATTTATCATAATGATTTAGGAATTAGACCTCACTAGACTGTGTGAATTGCCCTATATGTGTGAAAATAGGAAATAATTTTAAATTATTCAAACCGTAGCTGTAACAAGGATTTTTTTTTGCATTAACTGGTAGGCCTGCTTGTTTGGTAAACCAGGAAAATGTAGAGCAGTTAGGTCATTGTTTACCTTGCAGTTTGACTTAGAGAGGACTGTGGAGAAATCAATTACTACGATGTCTTTCATTATTTATCCTGTCTAAAAAATGTATACGTATATAAATGCCCCCAGCATGACAGCCCGATGCTCTTAAATTCAAAGAGTCCCAATTCATATTCTTGTAAATCATATTGCGGGGGTGTAAATCCCTTGGCGGGGAGGGGAGGAAAAAAAGAAATAACTCCAGAAATTGGAAAAGACAAGAGAAAATCTGTTTTTGTAGACCACCGCTGCTTGCAGAGCCCCTTTGATTAGCAGTAATGTTGCACGGCTGAAGCATGCTGACGCCACAGTGACAAACCCCATCCCTGACTTGCAGCTCCTCACACACACACACACACACACACACATATACACACATGCGCACACACACACAACACACACACACACATCCTAAGATTGGCCCGCATCTCTGCCTGCCTGTGTAATTTTAAAGGAACTTGTTTTTTTCCTTCCTTCTTCTTTCTTTCAAATTAAATACATGCTGATTGTTATTGCTGCGCCGCATGTGTCTCTGAGAAGTTGTCAGCGAGGTAAATGTCACTAAGTAAGTGGCACACTATTTTCCTCCGCTGGTTATTAGCGAGTTCCGCATACAAAATAAAAGTGCCGGGAGGAGAGTGTAGGCAGAGGAGGGGAAGGAGGAAGAGTGCGCCAGAGTGGTTTCCTGCACGCCGACTGAATGCCGAGCTTATCAGAACACAGCAGGGGGGACCGGACATATGTCGCTCCTCTCATTACGGGCCGAGGCGGCGGTAACGGGGGTGGTTAGCGGCACATTTTGAAACGGTGCGTATATATACGCCGAGGCAACCGCGTAGATCACACTCAGAGAGAGGAGGGAGGGAGGGAGAGAGCGGGAGCAAGGAAGGGAGGGTGGGTGTAAAGGCGTTCTTAGCTGGGATCACCGCAGGGACCCGGTGTACCCTCTCACCACGCTCGCCGTCGCCATTTTAGTCAAGCTCCGGCGAGCGGTGTGTCATCGCCACGACAACACATGCTCTGTGCAGGAGAGAGAGAGAGAGAGGAGAGAGAGAGACATTCAACATTCTTCAACATTTAAAGATGATAAATACACAGAAATAAAGATTAATTTGAAACCATGTGAAAAGAAGGAATCGGAGGCCAATGTATTGTCCTGATTTAGTTTTCACAAACTGGTGGTGAACTAAACAGCTGTGGTGCATGGTGCACTTATAGTGGACAATTAGGCTGAATTGAATTTGCACAGTTGGTTGTACAAGAAGCCTGTAATGGCTTTTGCAGAGTTAGCTCAGAATGAAGTATTCTAGTCTCAGAGTAATGCAGCCTCGGTACCAGTAAGGTGACACAGTACAATAGTGAGTAACTATTGTATTTGGCTTCAAGATTTGTTTTTTTTTTGGTTTTGGCTATACAAAATGGAGGTGGCTGACAACAAAAAAAGCTGCTCTCATAGCGGCACACTGTCAAGTAGATATAAGAAATAACTTGCTGCTAAAGAGATCTGTGATGCTCAACACACACACAACCACGCACACACACTCAGACACGTGTCATCGTGCTTCAATCCAAGAAGTGATGTTCAACTTATTTAAAAAACACAATGTAGAGGGACAACATATTTTATATACTTGTGTGGGCAAATACATATTATCTTGTATTTATTGTATCGCCATGCACAACAAACAGAATGACAGAAAGAGAAATATTGTCAAAGTCCATTAAAATTAAAGTTTCTTATTTTGTCCCCGCTCTTTCTAGGCACTGCCGCTTTAATTGCTAATTGTTAACAGGGAACGAATATATTTGCATATTAATTAGCTCCAAATTTACATTTTTAATTTGCCGCCTTCAAAGGGTACGAGATAAAAAGGTCGTGTTATTTTAAATAATGTATCCTTTATTGCGGAAAAGATGCTGAAAGGATTTTTTTTTTTTTACCCCTATGAGCTTTATCTGTTACAGAAGTGTAAAAATGTATACATATATATATATATATATATATATATGCTATACTGTATATTCTATATATGTGTGTGGGGTTTTTCCTTCAATTAATTTAATGGGCTGGGAGAAAGGAAAAGCTGCACTTTTTAATACAAAGCCACCCAGAGAGGCGCTGTGCGGGAGCTTCTCGGAGCCCTGGACGGCTGAGGAGAGAAGAGGGGAATACACCAGAGATGACTTCCACAGAAGTCAAGTTTAAAAACCACATCCTCCTCCTCCTCCTCTCGTTTTATTCCCTCTCTCTTTTGGCTGTTGAGAACGAGTGGGGAAGAGAGAGAGGGAGAGAGAGAGAGAGAGAAAGCATAGCCTTTTTTTGTCATTACGTTTTGTCCTCCTCTTCCCTCTCTCTCTCTCTCTCTCTCTCTCCCTCTCTCTCTCTCCCTCCTGACACATCAATTGATGCGGCGGTCGGGCTCCTTCGTTTGTCGTCTTCTACGTGAGGCTGTGCCGCACGCCCCCCCGTTCCCCCCCCCCCCCCCCGCCCACACACCCTCCCCCCCACGTGCATGCCAGCGAGCGGGCGGTGAGAGGGGGCACAAAACTCGCAAGTTCGGAAATTCATTAAGATGAAAAACAGCCGCTTCTGTGCTTTACGCGGTGAGGGAGTAGTGCTTGTGTGTGTGTGTGTGTGTAGACGTTTGTCTCTTTATCTCTCTTTCTTTTGGTGTGTGTATATGTCCCTCCATCTTTTCATGATTGTGTGTGTGTGTGTGTGTGTAGAAGTTTGTCTCTCTATCTCTCTTTCTTTTGGTGTGTATATGTCCCTCCATCGTTTCATGTGTGTGTGTGTGTGTGTGCGTGTGTGTGTGTGAGTGTGTGTGTGTGCAGTGTGTGTGTGTGTGTGTGTGTGAAGCAGTGTGTCTCCACCTCATTTGTGCTATCCCTCTCTGTATGTTAGCCCATCATCACACAATGTGTGTGCGCGTGTGTGCATGCGTGTGTGTGTGTGTGTGTGTGTGCGTGTGTGTGTGTGTGTGTGTGACAATAGAATGCTGAATAGGAATTCCAGAAGAATTCTTCCAAGTCCTGAATGTCTAACCCTAACCCTTTCATCAAACTCTTCACGTTCACCGTCACTGCTTTTAAA
>OOFB01022244.1:10555-27319 GCA_900323305.1 Trachyrincus murrayi
GGCCCCCCCTCCCCCCTCCCCCCCCCCCCCAAACCCCCCCCCCCCCCCCCCCCGAACGGCAGACAAAAAGGCCGCTGTTCCCCCTGCGGCTCATGTGGACTCCAGCGTGTCCAACTGGAAGACATTGTGATTGGTGGGCGTGGTGAAGAAGAGCTGCTCCTCCGAGCTGCCGGAGCAGTTGTCGCAGGGGCTGTGCAGCCGCTCCAGCGTCCGCTCAAAGTCCAGCAGCTGGCCCATGAAGTTGAAGTTGGGCGAGATGTTGGACTTCTTGCGCTTGACGAAGTCGTAGGCGTCGTTGAGCGACAGGTTGAGCCGCTGCATCAGGTAGGCCACCGTGACGGTGACAGAGCGGCTGATGCCCGCCAGGCAGTGGACCAGGATCCCACACTGCTTCGACCGGGCCTCGTCTGGGGGGGGGGGGGGGGGGGGGGGGGGGGGGGGGGGGTGGGGGGCGCGCCCGGGGGGGGGGGGGGCGGCCCCCCGGCGGGGGGGGGGGGGGGGGGGGGGGGGGGGGGGGGGGGGGGGGGGGTGGGAGGAGGAGATTCGGGACAGCGGTCAAGAACTAGTCAAAGGTCATATTGAAAGAACATCTGAACCAGAGGTCTTATCTATGGTTCAGTCCTATGAGAATATAAGATAAAGATGTACTTCATTGATCCCAGATTGGAACATACAAGACAAATACATACAAAAACTGTGAGTCGACCCCCGCTCGTGCTACACTTGGGTCGTTCCAAAACGTCCCCAACCAAAGAGCATCCAGAATAATAAGCGAACGGACAGACGTCTACAGACAAGTGCTAACTAGCTAACGCCCTGCCAGCCACCCAACATCCAGGATACGCAGTCTTAACTCATGACCTACGCTAAGCGATCAAACAATAAGTCCTGAGGTTTGGCTGCAGGGTTTCCTCCTCTTTCCTTTTACCACCACAGAGCACTGTATAAAGATTATCAAAAATGAGTTCAGGGCACAGCCCTCCCCAAACCACCGAAGCAACCACACAAAAAGCATGTTTGGTTTCAGGCGGTGGCGTCTACGGCCGAAACAGGAAATGAAAGATGTGACAATATTCTTCTCTTTTTTTTATTTTTTACAAATAGTAAACACTATCGTAGTAGCCCGGAGGCTGAATGCAACGGAGTAATTATCTTAACACTACGGTTATAAGTCATGCTCTTCGTGTACAATAGTGAGACAGAGTGAGAGTGACGTAAACACAACACAGCCCAATTGTCACTTAATTGTAGAATGCAGAACGCATGCATACGAATGCTTGGTGATTGGATTAACCAGTTCAATGTCAATATTTGGGTAGGCCTACAGTATATATATATGGTAATACTGTATGTATGCATATTGACATTTACATAGACATAAGATATTAAACACACAAAATATAAGGTAGTTGTTTTTAACGGTGTCCGTCCCAAGATACTCACCAATAAAAGATATGGCTTCTGGGAAGAACTGGGACAGGTTCTGACTCCAGTGGTCTGAGATGGGGATCTGCTTGTACCTGAAGTGGCCCTCGTGTTCAAACATGTTGGGCAGGTTGGGCGTGACATTGAGAATGTACTTGATGTTGTGCTTGCCCAGCACATCTAGATTGGTGGAGTCTTTGGCACAGCCCAGGTAAAGGTAGGGGAGAATCTGGACAGGGAAGGCGGGCTGGTTCCCCGGGACGGGACTCCCCTCCGATTCCGTGGCGCTGCTCGGCTCGCGGTCCGACTCGCCGTCTGAGCAGTCGGAGCTGATGCGGAGGTTGCCGAAGCCCAGGACAGAGAGCGGGGGGGAGGAGCTGGGACAGGAGCTGTCCAGGAGGGTCTCACAGTGTTCTGGATACTCTGTCTGGAACTTCACAAACCCCCCTGGAGAGGCAAAAAAAAGAAAGAAAAGACAACAAAATACTTCAAAATTAAAAGACTTAAGAGAAAGCAAGACAATTAAAAGGAAATCCAAGTTCAAGTGAATCTAGGTGTAAATATAGAGCTGTCCTGGCGGACTTCTTCAATCAAAACACGAGCCTTTAGGAGGTGGCTCCAGTCTCTCCCAGCAGACCATTCATGAAATGCATGCCCTGTTACTACTCCAGCAAAACATGGCGCAGCCATTTTGGAATTTTAATTGGGAATCTCAGCGACACAAGAGGCATTGGGAAAGTTTCCACAGTCCCAGCGTCGTGGACGCAACAACAGTTTATTACAACCCCTACCACCATATGACAATGGAAACATTACATTTTAGTAAGGTCCCAAAATACACATCGAACGTGAGAAACAGAAAATTAACACACACACACACACACACACACACACACACACACACACACACACACAAAAAACCCTCATTCGTTAAAAGAATCCGCGACACCTAGGCTGTTGCCAACACGTGAATCCGTTACGACAGTATATAACACCAAGTACCGTGCAGGTAATACGCCTGGCAGCCGTCCTCCCAGAGCTTCTGCAGGAGCAGTCCCAGCACGGACCCGGGAGAAGAAGTTCCGTTCTCCTCCTCCCGCCACTCGCGGGTGCACTCGTCGTACAGAACCACGGTGTCCGTCTTGCAGCGGCGCACGAACTTGTCTTTGTCCTCGGGGTTGGAGATGATGGTGCGCACGGGTATGTTCCCCTTTCGGAACCTCCGCAGCATGAGTCCCGGGACGGCCAGGTTGATGGCCGTCTCTATGTGCGACGACTCGTACAGCTCGTGTGCTCGGCAGTCCAGCAGCAGCAGCGGCGGCGGACTCCCCGCGGACTCCAGCTCCACCCGCAGCCATTCCACGGTCTTGCTGCTTTGCGTCGCATTGTGAGACATGTCGACGTCAATGATCGCCGTGTTGTGCTCCAACGTGGACGCTTTGCAAACACATGGCGCGCGCGCGCGCTACATGGCCGCGGCGGCGAAGTGTTCCGCGAAAGCAAAAGTTGCGTGCGAGGCGTCCGCCGCGTCGAGGCGTCCTCCGTGTCGACGGACCATCGCCGTTTGCTTTTTTTTTTCTGTTGGGAGCGAAGGAGGAGAAAAGAAGAAGAAGAAGAAGAAGAAGAAGAAGAAGAAGAAGAAGAAGAAGAAGGGAAAAAAAAAATCCTTTCTAATTCCACATCAGGACTAGTCGTTTAAAACTTCCATTCATAAATTACAAAAAAGAGAGAGCACACGTACGGCGTGTGTATGTTGTCTGATGTTGTGTTGCGTTTCGTCTCATTCACTTTAACACACACGGCCCTGGGTTTGGGGGACATGGATGAAGAAGTCTTCATTTCTCATTCCGACGCACGAGTATTTTTTTTTTTTTTTTTGAGTTGACATTAGAGCAACTCCAAGAGGAGGGAGGAGTTTGTTTCTTATGATTTAAAGCCGTAGTATATCACCGCTAAGTGCATTTTCTCAACGGACTAGGGCCTACTGTATGTAGTCTACCTTTTCATTCACATATCAAGTGAACGCTTGTACAACAAATGTGGGAAAAAGAAAATTAATTATAATGCTATTCCGTTAGAGATGCCGATTGTCTGTGTTCTCCTCCAATGTGCAGGCTAACGTTAACTATTGGTACATGTTAACTATTGGTTATTATTCCCGATTGCTTAATTAATGGCATGTTTTAATGTAAACATTAATAACAGTAACATAATAATAAAAACAATGTCATAACGTAACGAAATGTGTAATATCTGTAATAATATATAATATAGAGTGAATGGGGTGTGATGGAGAGAGACGCGTGAAACTCATCTGTCTGCGCACGTGAGTAGGACACACGCACACACGCACGCACGCACGCACACACACACACACACACACTCTCTCTCTCTCTCTCTCTCTCCCTCTCACACACGCACACGCACACGCACACACACACACACACACACACACACACACACACACACACACACACACACACACACACACACACACACACACACACACGTGCAGTGCAGCAGGATTAATACGAAATGAGGAGTGAAGCTACTAAACCTGCATATATAGACACGAACCCAGCCACCCCCCACTGCTAAGACGCTGGGCCTAGAAGGATTGCTATAGAATCCTTAGCACACGAGGAATTACATAACACCGCGTAAGAGACAGTTCATCGGACAGAAATATCTAAATTGGCTTGTGTCAGATACTTTACATTAGGGTATTTGACCACACACAGACCAGTGTCGCTTAATATGAATACTATTACCACGACATGGTGTTTTCTCCATGGAGCCTTTTATACAATGGTGTCAGCAGGTATGCTGTATAAACCCACGAATGAATGAATGTCGTTTATAATGGGCAACCTTTTAATTAGGTATGTAGGCCGAGAATGTTAACCCACACCATAATGCCCTCATATGAATGAGATGAAACATCTTTCATTCATGAGAAACGTTTTGCTTTTCAGCTGTTGCACTGAGCGCCTCGGATCCCGCGGACTGTCATGCAGATGGGATATGGGAATTGAGCCATATAGGCGTTTACAGGATTCATTGTAAAGGATTCATCGCCATTGGGTAAAAACATATAAATATTGCGCCAAATTACATAATAGGCCTATATGAAATCGTTTCATAACTAACACATTTTAACATTACGTCTACATATCTCCATCACGTTCAAATGCAAGGTGTGAGGACCTATTTGTGATAATATTGTCTAAAAGGATCGAACAAAAAGTATGTTAAATGTTGAATATTATTTGTCTGTGGTTATACATAAGACTTCTACAGTTGTGATCTTTTTGTAAACACCATCTAGTGGTCGGTGGGAAATGTTCAACACAGTCTGTGACTCGTCGAAAAAAGGGGAGGTGCCTGACGTCACATCTTATCGAGCCCTCAACCATAGCCGTAGTGCGCCACCCCGTGGACAAAAACAGAATACACATTTGGCCTTTTCGCAATTATTAAAATATTATTTTTAAAAAATCACGTCTCCGTTATGAAATAGCATGGCTATGGTAAATATGATACTAAAAGCCAATTTTGATTTCCTATATGATTTGACCCATATAGATTGGGAAAGCGAACACAATCCGGTCTGCAACATGACATCATGCTTTATACAAAGACGAAAACATATAGATTGTTTCCTATAATAGGCCTACCTGATCCTAAATTGTACCAGTATCTAATCAGTATTAAAATGTAAACAACCAACAACCAAAATCATTAATTTTAAAGTGTGCATGATAAAAGTACATACATTACATGGCAAATATAATCAAACACACATTATATAAACACACAGAAGGTATTTTTTATATCAGTATATATTAGCCTACCATGTGATCTTCCAATGTTTCAACATTGTTGTAATGGTGGTCTTGCTTTGGTGAATGTTTGTGCTTCTGGCACGTAAAACAAACAATCATTTGTGTTATGTTTCATGCTACTCATTTTCCCCATTCATTTCTAACACGCCTTATATTACTTGTACTGAAAGATGCAACATAATTAAAATGATGATGATCATCATCATCATCGTCATCATCATCGTTGTGGTCATCATCCTCCTCCTCATCGTTATATTATGCAGTTGCTAATATCATGTGGCTGAGGCCTTGGAAGTAGGACCTCTCCCTATCGCTCATGAGCTCAAAGTGCAGAGGCTGGGTGCAGAAGTTACACTCTCCTGATGCGTGAGGCCTCAGGTCCAGACCCACCTCCTGCCAGGTCTCCACCAGGCGCTCTGAGGACCGGAGGGAGAGCACGACGTCACACACCAGGGTCATTGTACGTTTGGATAATCGAGTCATCTATCATGTGAATATATTATACATTTGCTAAAAGCGTCTACCAAATGACTGATAGTAAGTAATAAAATACTCATTATTTGTCACCACTAAAGGCAGAATGCAAACCAATTCTTACGTTAGTGATACAGCGCATGTTCAAGTAAAACAGGACATTACGCCCGCCAAGGGATTTGTAATAATCCTTAAGGATTTCATTGGTGATTAGTGAAAGTACTGTATTGTAATCAATATGATTGGTTTAGAGGAAATGTATCTTATTATGACACATTTCTGAAGTTGAAATGAACACTAATAAAATACACAATCGATTTGCGTGACCCTTGGCCCCTTGATACTTTCTCTCGTTGGCGTACCGACAAATTGTCGCATCATCTGGGGGGTGTGGTGTGGCGTGGGGGCGATGCGCAGCAGCTCCTCCCCCATGGCCACCGTGGGGTGGTTGATGGCCTGGACGTAGATGTTGTCCCGGGACATCATGAGGTCACTCACCTCCGTGTTCTTCTCTGCATCCGCCACCTGACGTAGTAGAGAGAGAACCCCCCCCCCCCCAGTCGGCTTCAATCGTTCAAAAAGTGATTGAACGATTTCAAAGGTAACAACAGGACGAAACGGGAAGTCACACGACTGTAGCGACGCCGAGCAGCGGTGCGGTGAACTTTGACCTCGGGTGGTCCTTACCAGCACGGGGATGATGTGGCTGGGGCAGCTGACCACGGGCAGCCCGGAGTCCATCAGCATCTGGCGCAATAACGCGACGCTCCTCTGGTGCTTCCGCCTGACGCCGCGGCCCTCCTCGCTCTTGAGGATGCGGACGGACTCCCTGGCCCCGGCCAGCAGCATGGGCGGCAGGGAGGTGGTGAAGGTGAAGCCGACGGCGTAAGATCTCACCGTGTCTACCAGGGCTCCGGTGCCCGCGATGTAGCCGCCTATGCAGCCGAAGGCCTTTCCTGGTGGCAGTTTCAAATATCAGCGTTTTGTAACAGCTATATATATATATATATATAGATATAAAAGTGGCGATAGGTGAAATAGAGATGGGTGTGGTTTTACCAAGTGTGCCGGAGATGATGTCCATTTTGTGCATGACCCCGTCCCGGTCACCGATGCCCCCGCCCCGGGATCCGTACAGGCCCACTGCATGCACTTCATCCACAAACGTGATTGCGCCAAACTCATGGGCAATATCACACATTTCCTCTAGAGGGCATACAGCACCTATTCATTGGGAGGGAGTAAAGGTCTAAAACTTCTAAAATCAGTCACCTAAACAACCGCTAACCTATAAGCGCCCCACTAGCTTGTTGCTAGCGCAAGCGCAGTGAGCGTGGCTCCACTGCCATATATGGGCAGTCACTTACGAAGTCAATGGAGGACAAACTGAAACGCAAACTGAAAAACAAAAGGTGACCTAACCATCCATTGAGTGCACCGTCTCGAAAGCCACGATTTTCGGAGTGGCGGGGTCAGACTTCTGGAGCAGCTCTCGCAGATGGCCCACGTCATTGTGACGGAAGACAAACTTCTGAGCGCCACTGTTCCTTATGCCCTGGATCATCGAGGCGTGGTTGCCTGCATCAGAGTAGATCTGACAGCCTGGTGAAGAAAAAAAATATTAACAATGATATCGCTATTAAGATAGATCCAGACAGTAGTCCCGGCCAAAATTACTATGTTTGATTCCCATGTCCACAGTCTACATGTAGTCATCCTAGAGTTATAAACAAAAGTAAATAAAGAGACAAAATAGTAAATAAACATATGACGTCATATACTTTGGCGTTACATCACACCTGGTAGCATTTTGGCCAGAGTGAACAGGGTAGAGTCATTGGCAACAAAACAGGAAGTGAAGAGCAGCGCGGCGTCCTTGCCGTGCAGGTCCGCCAGCTCGCGCTCCAGGTCCACGTGGAACTTGCTGGTCCCCGAGATGCTCCTGGTACCCCCGGCACCGGCTCCATGGCTCTGTAAAGCATCCCTATAAGACAGACAATATAGAAACAATATACAAGATGTACATGGGCATGGGCATGGGATGTATCATCAAATGGGCAGCACTACATGGTCATTGTCCCGACAAGGCAAGGGACATCTATGGAGTGAAAACACATCGTAGTAATGGTAATAAACGGTAGTTTAGTAGAAAACGTAGCAAAGGAATCATAAGACCAACTCGGTCTACTCTGACGCTCGACGCTACAATTGAAGTGAAGTTCCCCGCTCACGTGACAGCGTTGAGCACCGAGGGGTGGCGACTCATCCCCAGGTAGTCGTTGCTACACCACACGGACACGCCCCTCTTCCCACTGGGAGTCTGGGGGGAGGGAGACTGGGAGTAGTGGTCTGCCATGGGGAAGGAGGCGGCGTGCCGGTTCACCGTCTTGAACACCCGGTACGTGTGGTCCCTCTTCTTGGCGTCGATCTTGTTCTCAAAGAACCTGTCGTACCCAAAGAAGCTGGCTGGGGAAATGGGAGTATGCAGATGAGAAAGATGTGATGGATGAATGGGTGCAAGGATGGATAGATAGGAAATGGTTATTGGGCAGAATCATGCAGATAATATACGAATGTTGTCTCGAAACAGTTTAACAGGTAAATGTCAGCAAAGATGTCAAAAGCCAACCATATGTGTATTTTTACCTTTAGGCAGGTTGTCCTGCAGTAGGTGAGTAACCACGGGAGCTGTTTGTTTATGGGCCCTGGTCTCTTTAAGGTGCAGCGATGATGAATCCTCTGCCAAATGATCTGTGCCAAAACAAGTTCATCAACTGTTTCTCAGCATACACACATTTGAACAAATAACAAAAACAAATCACACATAAAAAAATCATCTCGGATGAAGTAAGTCCTACTATGTTGTAGCAGAACTTCTGATCCAGCAGTCCTACTATGTTATAGCAGAACTTCTGACCCAGCAGTCCTACTCTGTTATAGCAGAACTTCTGACCCAGCAGTCCTACTATGTTATAGCAGAACCTCTGGGGGGAGATGGCACAGAGCCTGGGCCGGAAACCAGAAACTGCAAGGGGCGGAGTTACGCATTTGCGCGAGTGGATGAAGCATTTAGAAGATGATTTTAAGTGTATTTCTACAGTGGCCAGGCTACACAGTGTTGATTTGAAACCTTTACAGATACGAGTTTGTGTTCGCCAATTACACGCTTACAGATCCCATGATTGGTCAAAAACAAATATTAAGAAAAGCGAAAGAAAGTGAAATGCCCCTCTAACCCATATTTGAGCTCGTCTGCCATCAGACTTTAGATATCAATCTAAAGTCTGATTTGAGCGCTACCCTTTTACAAGCTGTTGCTTTGCTCTGTGCGTAGCACGGTCTGACCTTTTCACTACTGACATGAGTGAACTGAGGGTACAGCAGGGGCGTCAGCAGGCACTAGCTTACATGTGCGGGCTGAGTTCATCTTCTGGACATCCTCTTGTAGCTCAAGCCGGGCCTCCCTGACTACGAGGTCGATGTGCTGCTCCATCTCGGAGGCCAGGAAGGGGCACTTGGAGCTGGCCGGCTGCACAGCGGGAGGGAGGGCGTGGCCTGGGTCGTCAGAGATACATACAAGTGACAAGGGAGCTCAGGATAGAGGTAGAAATGCACTAGATAGAGGTTTGATTTTGATTTCCTTTACACATGCACATTACACATCCTTTTGCATGAGGAGTAATTATTTCAACAATGGTTACCATGGTTGACAAATAAACAATAGTCTAGTGTGCTGTTCGGTTCCTCCTTGAAACACAACTGACCAGGGTTTGTTTGTGAAGGGTCTAAAGTCACTGAGGCTGAAGAGGAGAGCTCTCTGACCGCGGGCCTGGAGGCCAGCTCCATCATCACAGGGCACTTCAGGGCATAGCCGACAAGCGAACACTGTCCGGCTGAATGCAGTAATGTGCTCGGTAAGACCGCCAGGAAGGGACAACGATGAATAACTGTGTCCATATGAGAGAACCTTGACCTAAGAACGGCAAAATGTTTGATGAGCACCAAGACCACAACATTATGATACATAATTTGACAAATTGACAAAACAACCGTCAATAGATAGGCCTGTGTCATGGAAATGTTAACAAATGATTTCTACACAACAAAAATATAAATGTATCTTTTTTAACATAGGCCCATTTATAGAAAACACGCTTTACCTGAACACGTCCCACTCCACTTTAAAGAAACAGATGAACGATATCCTGCGAAACATGGCTGGATGAGCACTACGATGAGAAGTTGATGCAGACGTCGAGGGTCAGAGAAGACGTTCACTGTGGTGGAGACTGCTGTCATGTAGCACCGCCTGTCAGCTGCCCTTGACAGGTGGAAAAGGGAGGGCCAACTGAAGGGTCCTACACATAAAACATCTCAAAGCTCAAAGCCACTCACATTTTCTTCTTTCATAATTGATTTTATGTTTTCGAATCCTGCATTGAAGACACGGTGCCAGGTTGCAACTTTAGAGTAGTTTAATTTGCATACAGTTTATATACAGGGAGGCAGAACACTGGCTTCACGTGTCAGTATCAGTGACCAGGCAATTCAATGAAGTCCTGAAGAGGTATTGTAGTTTTAAAGTATACGCTTGTTGAATAATACTGCGACTACTACATGTCTGCCACGAGTCTCCTAAACACATTCTCCATAAAACAACTTAACTGCTAACAACAGTGCATGACATGGTCAATGTCGCCCCCTGCTGCCAAGAGACAAAACGGAACATAGCATTTTTCATTCGCCATGTTTATTTACTTACTCAATATCAACGATATGAGTAGTATCAGCATCATATTTATTTATGCACCTATAACGGCAACCAAACACGTTAGTATTAGGAAATAAATGCATACTTTGGTGGACCGACTCAGTAATTTATCTTCCCACTAGATAGCAGCATTGCACTCATATCCAACCCCCGTAGCGCAGCTTGTTGGGGAGGTAGACACTGGAGAGGAAGTTGGGGCCAATAGCAGAGAGGGACTGGATCTCTGCTTTGACCTTGTTCTGTCGCATCAGGTCCAGCTACAACAAGACAAAACATGCACGGAGCACAATGAAACACAAGAACAATTATCACCAGGTGCAATGTTAGTAGCCATTTCACAATCCAGTGAATCCTGGATAGCATGCATGCCTCCCACCACCCCCTCCCCCCCGCCCCAACCCAACCTAACCCAAGCCCAGACCTCTTTCTGCCAGGACGGTTGGCTCGCTAGGTAGGGTCTCCCGAGGAGGCTGCTGAGTTTCCTTTCATCTCGCTGGGTGAGTGGGATCAGCATGTCCTGAGGGACTCTTAACCTAAAAGGTGGAAAATCCGATCCGTCAGACACAGGCTATTAAATAGGCGCTATTCTCTTTTCTCACTACCACTAGACACGAGATACACCGCTCGCTTCTTTTCCCTTTGCACCACACGGCGCTTGAGGAGGTCGGGATATTTACTGGAAGTAACGTCTGCGGACTAGAATTAAAGTGACGTCAAAAGGTCTCGCTCCGGGGCTAAGATTATGGATGTATACTTAAAACTCAATATACCCTCACAGCCGCTCCCTGATGGTGGGGGAGGAGAAGTGGCAGAGACAAACCATCGAAACGGTCCAGAATATAATCCCAATTAGAGGTGGGAGGAAGTAGGAAGTGAGTGGTGAGTCCAAACCTCTGGAGGTCAGAGGGGAGGAGGCCTAGCCACATGACGCTGGGGACAGTCAGATTGTGGGCCTCAAACGACATAGCCTGTGTGGAACAAGAAAGGCTTCATTGAGCTGTACACAGCCACAAACACACATGTGCCTGCGTACACATGCACGCACGCACAAAAAGGAACACAAAGGCACGCACGCACACACACACACACACACCGTAAGCAATACAAGCCGTCATCGGAAACACACAAAAAAGAGACTGCACGGAACACTAAACAACACAGCTATGCCGCTACAAAAAAAAATATGAAATAACCACAGCATCTACAAACATGTTGTTTGCGCTCTACATGTCAGTTCAGATATCCTGGAATGACTGATCGGAGCATTTTTCCATTTGAAGAGCCGTGTAATTACATATCGCTAACGCAGAGACACAGAACAGGCCTCATTGGATAATACACAGTACAGGAATAACTGTAGCGGCGGGACTCACCACCGATCCGTACTTGTAGATGCACATGATCTCGATGCCTGGGAAAGTCAGAGCAATGAGGGGGGTGGGGGGGAGCAGAGACACACTGCCATCAGAGGCCACGCCAGAGAGTAATTATCCCCACAGACATGTAATAATGAGGGGAGAAGAAGAAAGTCACGTATTGTACAATGACCCGCTATGCTACAGGCTAATGGGGAATACTTCACTTGGACAACGTAGAGTACGACACGTCGGGTCAGGGCACAGGTGCTACCTTCTGCCGGTTTTTAGCTGATGTGTGTGTTTTTAATAGCACTCTTCTAGACGAGTTCTAAAACTGTACAAACAGAAATGTGATTATCCAAGTTGTCTTTGTACTGCTTATTCTTAGTTTAATTAAATTATTCATAGCAACGTTAAAATCTGTGTGTGTGCCTAGGAAATAAGACAACCTAATGACTAGAAGTATAGATATATTCGGTTTAATTTGTTATGGTGTCTGTGGCTTGCTATAGGACCTGAGTTTGGGGAAGAGTTTTAAAGCAGGTCTAGTCAAGGTGGCCTGAAGGGATCTTGAAGGAGATCAATACGTGATTAAAAGATATTTAGAGAGAGAGGTGTACCATGAGGGTCAGCGTCCACCAGAGCAAAGATGGGGATGTGCAGTGTGTCCCAAAGCTTCCTCACCATCAGTCTGCTGTTAACATCTGGGAACCCTTTACCCTGACCCCACACACACACACACACACACACACCCACACACACCCATGTTAAAATATATGCACTCATGGTATTGTAAGATGCTTGTAAGATGGTATTGTAAGAAAAGGCACATAAGATAATTACCATGGTTCCAAACAAGGTTTGAAATATGGTAAAAATATAATAAAACAGATTCAAAGCAGACCCACTGTGATCATGATGCAAGGAGAGAGCCTTGAGCAGAAGCCATCGTCTAGCAATCTCTGGAACGTGGCATCCTTCTCCACAATAATGACAAACTTGGCAGAAGATACAATATCTGTGAAGCGATGAGGTCAAGCACATACAATCTCACTCACACTTGATGCGATTGCGTGAGTGAGAGAGAACTGAGTGGGGTCAGAGAGATTGTGCAACCATGCCTTGATTTCCCCAAAGGATACTTTTAAGTCCGGCAACGTTGGAAGACACAGGGACAGCCTGAAAACAAAACATCATAACATCATCGGATTCAATGTTAATGCCTCACCGATGAGGAAGAACACATTTAATTAAACTCAGTTCCTAAACGCCTCATGGTGAACTCCTAGAATGAATTGGCTCTGTACTTAAGCTAGCTCAGCGTTTATCTAACATTTATACCACAGCATTGTTGAATACTTGATTCTGATTGGTCGATAACGTTACAAGGGTGTGCATTATTTTGCACACCTCTGCCTTTTAACAGTTCTGAATCAACGCACTACAGATCCAACATGAACAACAACGGTCAAATACAACTATCGACCAGATGTTTCCTTGACAACACAAAAACAATATGCTCAAAGCACAGCCTGCGGGTGGTATTGACCACCCACAGAGTGCTCGTTTCCGTCTATGTAACATCACTGATGTTGGTACGTACAGCAGAGCCTGACAGACAGTTGACCCTGGTGCCGTCCTCTTCGAGGTAACTCAGATCACCAGAGAGGAAACCTTTGGATGTGGCCAACTGGAGACAGGGATTACATACACACACACACACACACACACACACACTATAAAAGAGGTTATCATTTTCCGCCCACAGATGAAGGTAAATGCTTACATTACAGAAGACCCCAAGAAATTACAGCCTCAGGGCACTGAACACGTTTATACAAGAACCTTCAAGTGTTTCTATACATTATCTACACAATTACATTCGCATACCCCCCCACACACACACACACACAATCATGCACATAAAACGTGCATATGTACCACATGTAGTCTCCTGCGAGGAACCTTGAGCATGCAGGAGATGTCGTCCACAATACAATCGACCGTTCTCTGCGAGCCAAAGAGCTGGGTGTCGCTGTAATACACGTCCCTATATTGGAACCACAAACAAACTCTCATGGGTTTATATGGCATTGGCAAAGGGCATTCATCACTTTCAAAGAATTAAGTCACCTCTTTGTGGCGTACGAGTTGCTCTGAACCAGTTTGTAGATGACGGACAGAATCTTAAAGACGTGCGCTGTAAAAAAAGAGTTTAGTCTTAGATGTTAGCGACTTATATATATATTTTTACTACGTAGACGTTTGCCCCTAATTGTGCTTTCATTTGTTCATGCTTGTCAATATGGTTTAAGGTATGGTCATTCATATAATATGTAGCACTGCTTTACTTACATTTAACAATGTTGTATGTTAACAATATGGGAAAGACACTGGAACAGTCTATAACTCCAGTAGAGTATTAAATGAAATAAGGGTTTTGTGTGTGTGTGTGTGTGTGCGTGTGTGTGTGCGCGTGTCTTACCAAACTTTGTGACAGACAAGGGGCTGTCACTCCGAATAGTGGTGACCGAGCTTCCTGCGTTCATTCGCAGACCAACGGTGCTGTCAAAACTCACATGCAAAAAGATGGCAAATCAAATCATAATCGTCAAACAGTTTCAGTGTGAGTCAGACGCCACCTGCAAGCCCTAAAAGAAAAAAAAAACCCGAGCCCTGAGGGTTACCTGTGAGTCCCGTCATCACCATCACCGATCCCACCACAAAACCTTTGGCACTCAAACTGCAGCATTCTCACTTTTAAAAGAGCCGAGTGAAAATGTGCTCTAAGCTGTGTTAATGTTTGATCTAAGCAGCACCAGACAGGCTGCTTTGTTCTGAGCCAAAGGTCTCCCTCGCCTATAGGCTCATTAAAGACCTCTAGCTAGCTACCGGTTTTTATGGTGTGTGTGTGTGTGTGTGTGTGTGTGTGTGCGTTGACAGATTCAAATCCTTTAAACTGTCCGGAAGCCATTAAACCTTTAATCTCTAAGCAATCAAAGGTAGACCTGCAGTTTTTTTTAATACTACTTATCTTGTACAAATATCCCCCCCCCCCCCCCCACAGAACATGCTGGAAGGACTGTTTTTTTTTTCCCCCTTCAGTCTCATTTACCTGACATTGGCCCAGTTCGACCTGTCGGGTACCTCCAGGACGGGGGCTTCATCTTTGGACAACGCCGCTACCATTCCCAGAATCACGTTTTCAATTCGTGTCAAGACTTCTAGGCTGGAAAGGAAATGAACACCACATGTGTCAGTAAAGCTGAACGAAACAATGAAACAATAATCATTTCCACCATTCAATAACCATTTATTGGGGGGGGGGGGATGCTACACTAATGGCGGCTAGCGACACATGCTACCACTGGGCTACACTCCGAATGAATGAGAAGCACACGGCACCTGTCGAGTTCTTTCGGTTGCTCGACGACACCACGTGTTATGTTAGTCAACAGTTCAGCGCGTAGTCTGTCGACTTCAGCCAAATGCTCTTGGCGGACGGTTTCCATTGAACGTGAACGAAGCCGAACGCCACACACGTTTTACACCGTGAGAAGTAAAGTTGTTTAACGGACCGGATTATTCTAACGGTCGGCGCCTGCTCTCTGCGCATGCGCGCTCGACCCACGCGCTCGACCCACGCGCTCTTCGCGCCGCCGCGTCGCTTAGTTGGGAAACTGGGACTCACGTCCGCAGACATCACATACTGCTGAGTGGGCCGTGAGTCAGTTACAGTATAAGTACACGGTACACGTCCTCCGTGTCACTCGACTCCTGAGAGGTTTTTAATTGTTTACTCGGTGTTGTTTAGGCCTACAACCACCCCCCCCCCCCCCCCCCCCCCCCGTACAGCATCTTCTGTACTGTGGCCCCGTCGTAATGAGATCTCATGGACCTGCTGATGCTTGTTCACGCGTGAAGGAGAGTCAACGACACGGGCAAAATGTTTATGGAAAAGAAAGAAGTCTAACAAAAAAAACAAAAAAACAATCTGTTTTGTAAATAAATAAAAATAAATGCATGGCTGCATTATTTTCCGAACTGAGAGACTTGAAATTAGGCATTCTTTCTTTAGGCAAAGTTTCCCATTAAGTAACGGGCTGTGTTGGAGCCTAACAGTATTGTATGTCCACAGAATGTCCATGCTTTTACCAGGCCTATTATATTGTGGTGTTGCTGTTATTTAGCTAATCTTCACCAGGGGGTAATGAACACATACTCACATTCCCCCTTCAGCAACATTCCCCTTTAATGTTGAAATCATGTCACTCGTTATCAAGCAAGCAACCCAGTTTAGATTTTATTAGGTCACTAGGGGTCCTCTCTGTCAAGAATTTGTGACAGGCATGCTGTGTGTGTTTGTGGAGGCCCTGTGGTCTTTCTCTTTTTCCCTGGCCTCAAGTAAAGTGTGTGGGAGCCAACATCTGAAGAGGGGGGGGGGGGGGGGGTTTGAGCCCCTGACCTGACCCTGAATATTTCCTAATGTGTTTAGCTCCACCAAAGGTCTCCATTTCCCCTGAGCGGCTTTGACAAGTTGCTTCCGTAGTAATGGCTGTTAATTGCTTGGTAATGACTATCTCTAAGAAATGTAAGGGAGGGGAGGAATCCTTTCCCCAGCTTAAAGAAGGAAATCTGTGAAAGGCCACTGGATTGGCCGGGCGGGGGGAGGTGGGGGAGGGAGGGGGGGTGGGGGATTTTCATTTTCCTACATCCCAGAGAAGCAGAGGCTCCTGCTGTTTTCATGGCCCCCTGAGAGACGCTCTCGCGGAGTGTGCGGCTCTAACCTGAGGAGACAGAGTGAAACGAGTCATGTGCTTTTGTCTTGGGATGAGTGTTTGCACTGGGCAGGGGGCTGGCGTGGAGGAAGTGGAGAGAGCAGCGGACACAC
>OOFB01022246.1:10141-20649 GCA_900323305.1 Trachyrincus murrayi
AAATCAACCGGATTTATCAAACCTTTAATGCATTTTGAATCCACTAGGGACCATGAATACCTTCACATTAGGAGCCCTGCATACCTTCACATTAACAGCCCTACATACCTTCACATTAAGAACCTGTATACCTTCATATTACGAGCCTGTGTACCTTCACATTAAGAGCCTGTATACCTCCACATTAGACCCTGTATCCCTTTAGGATACTGCATAACTTCACATGAAGAGCCCTGTATACTTTCACAATAAGAACTCTGTATCCATGTACCTTGAAGTCCTTGGTGACCACCCAGACCACGCTGACCCCTACGGCCACATGGAGGGCCTCCACCTCCTTCCCAGGGGTTTCCACCTCCACCCAGGAGCTCCCTGACAGGCCAGGAGACAAGGGGAGATGCAGGGGGACGTTAGGCTTTGCATGATATAGCATGGCCCTTGGCACACATATATACAGTGGGTGTATGTATCTTACACTAATGGGTTGTTGTAGGAGTTGTTTTGTATTTTTCTACGTACACTTAATGTTTTTTTTTTATTGCACTTTACTGTTTTTGCCGACCCTGTGCATGTGCACAACAAATTCCCCCTTGGGGCAAATAAAGTTCTATTCTATTCTATTCACTTAAATATGTTTGACTATTTGGACCCTTTTGCATGCAAGGTTTATTATTAAGACAGCCAGGACTGCATTCTAAAGTGTTCTTGTGAATTATTTATTGATAGAACCCTGGCTGTCCTAACTGATACTGTACATATGGCTCTGTAAAAATGTCATGTTTTAATGTCATAGATCTCACGAGACAAATGCTGGTCATTAAGTATACAATATGTCTACAATACATACATAGATGATCATTCAAAAATGATATGCCAATATATATTTTCAATATTTTTATCCAAAGCTTTAAAGGGAAGAGTGTGAGTGTGATTAGCCATTACAAGCCATTTCAAAATTGCCATGCGACTAAAATAGTCATTGGCATAGTGACATCACACAGTGGGAGTGTCCACCCAGATGTATGATGGGTAGATAAGCCTACCAGTTGGTACAGTCCACTGGGTAGGCTGGTAGACTGATCTAGTCATCATACATCTGGGTGAAACGGCTTGTAATGGCTAATCACACTCACACCTGGTGGTAAAATAGGGGCCCTTTAATCACACTCACACCTGGTGGTAAAATAGGGGCCCTTTAATCACACTCGCATCTGGTGGTAAAATAGGGGCCCTTTAATCTTATCCAAAGCACCTTACAATACTGTGAGTGCATACATTCTTAGCATGGGTGGCCCCAGTGGGAACATCCCTAACCCTGGCCATGCTACTGTAATGCTGTGCTCTACCAGTTGAGCTAGCACTGTATGACTATTACATGAGGTATGGGGCCTGACACATACAGGTGGTGTTTTACCTGTGGGGCTGTCCAGGCTGAGGCCCGTGCGCACCATCAGGTTCCCGTCCCACAGCAGGGCCCAGAGCAGGTCTCCAGGTCCAGCAGAGACCTGGGCCACCTCCTTGGGCACCTCCACCTCCTCCCAGGAGACGCCCTCTGGGACCCGGGGCTGGATGCCCTCCCTGAACCACACCTGGGGACGGTACACACACACACACACACACATAGGCATCATTTATTTTTATGTCATTACTGATGGACTAGGACAAACTTGATTGTCAGGTTGTGTGGCACATTGACAGACTGGAGAACATGGGGCAGCGCGTGTTAGTTTATTATGAAATATATAAAGGTCATATGCTGCTCCCTGGTGGCCAAATCATATTATGCATCTCTTTGATAGACAAAACAGCAATCCCATTCCCTCTTGATTGCTATAGTAACTGTAATTGCATGTCTAGGTTTTTGCTAATCATGAAATTCAGATAGTTGACTCATAAAGGCACTTTAATAATTATAACATCATATATATAATGTATCTTTAATAATAATTAAATATTAATAATACAGTAATAAATACACAATCATAATATTCATAATAATAATCATAATAATCATAATAATCAAATATATTTTTCTTCTGTCCTGTGCCAGTGAGGTGGTACTGACCTGGCCCTGTTGGGAGACCCCCCAGAGACACGGGTACCGGCCCGACTGGTCGCTTATCTCCCACCCCCCACAGCTGATATCACACAGGGGCAGGGGGGCTTTCTGAGGCTGGTCCAGGGGGATCTGAGGAGCCACAGGCAGGAGGGATGATACAAGTTATTGATAATATTAATATTTATATCATTACATTATTTGTTAAATTATTAATACACAAACAAACACATAAAATCAAGAACATAAATATATAGTGCATAATGAAAGCTGAGTACTCATCAAACCTAGCTTTTATACTAAACTAAACACTTGCAGAAGTCCCTCATGTGACCATTGTTATAATTTCATCATCTCATCATTGTCATCATCAAATATAACACTAAAACTTGTGAAAACATAATGTGAAAGCGAGAGGCTGTGGCAGAGTGGGACTGGATAGTTTGTCTGGTTACCATAGAGATGGCGGAACGCTTATCCTCAGCTAGCTAAATGGTAGCAAGATGCTGGGTGATAACGTTATCGATAGCTGTCAAATTTTGACCAAATATAAATGAGGTTTATCACTTCACTAACACTGCTTACTATTTAGTCATTTAGACACTTTCATCCAATGCAAAGTACAGTAAATTCAGATACATGTAATTAAGGAGCAGGTAGCGGTTAGGGGATCTTGCTCAAGGATCCCTCTACAGGTTAGGCTGCGTACATCCGGGATCAAACACAGTAGCTTTTGGCTGGGAGTCAAAACAGCCAAGGTACTACACTATCCTGCCCCCCATAGGCTCCATTAAAGACTGTATGAAATATTTGTATTAAATGGTTACAGTCTAATGCATCCATGGTTACTGCAGCCCAAGGTAACAGAGGCCAGACCTTGGCCCAGCTGCCCTGTGCTGTGTATCTCCGGTAGCGGATCCAGCGGCGGCGACGCACACACGAGTTCCACTTCTTCTCTGGAGAGAAGTTAGCTGGGAAGTCCACCGCATACTCCCAGCCCTGAGAGAACGACATAGAGACAGACATTTTTTTGCATTTAATATTTACATTGGTATATTTTCCAAGTCGACATATTTTCGTCATTTGCCGTTAATTTCCCTTTGTTCGATTTTTAAACTGCTTATTTTCCATCGCAATAAAGCTTGTTTGAATTGAAAGAGAGAGAGAGAGAGAGAGAGAGAGAGAGAGAGACACACACACACACACACACACACACACACACACACACAGGGAAACAGACAGATAGATAGATAGACAGTTAGATAGACAGACAGACAGACAGATAGATGGTGTGTGTGTGTGTGTGTGTGTGTCTATGTGCATGTGTGTGCTCTGCCTCTCACTCCAGTCTGGCTGGGCTCCCCTCCACAGGTCAGGTCCACATACCAGTCCCCCTCCCACTCCCAGCTGCGGGAGGGGCACTGGAAGCTGAGGAGGGGCTGGGGGCTCACCCCCGCCACGTCACTCCAGGGCCAGCGGTCGGTGGGCAGCAGTACATCTGTGAAGCCCTCCACCGGGTTCCACCGCTGGACAAACACACACACACACACACACACACACACACACACACACACACACACACACACACACACACACACACACACACACACACACACACACACACACACACACACACACACACATTCGGAGAGAGAGAGACAACCCAGCCAGGCCAGGTCATACTGTGTGTTTAGATTCACTATAATGTATTGATTTAATGTATTATTGTATTAATGTAAATATTATAATGCATAAACACTAGTTAGATACACCGCTCACTAGTCTGTGTATTATTATGTATAGTATTCCCTTTTGATAAAACCATCTGCTAAATGACTAAATGTAATGTCAATATTATTATGCATACACTATTCACTAGTATAGTATTATATAGATACACTATTGACTTTTATATGAGGTATAAATACACTACTATTCACTGGTAGGCCTAGAAGCATTATTACATAGGCATACAGTAGATGCACTATTCAACCCTATGACATAAATGCCACGAATAAGATTTGAAGCAACAAAATCCCACATATTTGTAATGTTAACGTTTTATTGACATGTCATTAATGCATGAAGAGAGAAAGTCTTGTTTTGAACGGTGCCAGGGAACCAGTAGAACTGCCAACCAGATAAATTACAATTATTTTATGACATGTAATGATGTAATAACAATCCATCGTGCAGACGGGGGACATAAACTCATGAGGAATTTTCGTACCTGGTTTTCATACGTCTCCTCTCGGAAGCGTATGGGGGTCTCGCTCGGCATCATGTTCAGGTAGACGTGGTGGTCGCAGCCGACCCCCCAGCTGCGACCTTTCCCCGCGCTCACGCGCTTCAGCTCCAAGAGCTTGTCGTCCGCGCGCTGCCAGCGCCCACTGGCGGTGGAGAGGCTGTACACCCGTCCATACACGTCCACCGCCCACAGCAATGTTATGGGCATGGTGGTGGGCCTGGGTAGAGAGGTGGTGGAAGGGAAGGGTCTGAGGGTCTGGGTCGAATCTGAGATCATTCATAGGCTATTCTGGATGTTAACGTCGCAGTAACATAACGATCTGTCTTGTTTTGATTGGAGCCCCTAAAGCTATAGGGAGACTAGACAACCATATGGTCATTCTGAAATATAGGTAGGTTGTACAGCTTCATAACGGAAAGTGAAATTTGTAAATTGCGATGGGCTGTTAGATTAAGGCCTATTTTAATTTAGAGTCGATAGCCAAATAATGGCGCAGAGACATTTGTGCTAAAAGACCATAGCCTACCTGAGCACTGGTATCCGATACGTGGTTGTCAAGGGAATATCAACAGACGCGTCATGATATCAGGTATAACAGCCGATGAGTGGCATCTCTTAGGTTCCTGTTTGGAAAATGTAACTTTTAAACAGTTTTAATAACCAGTACGTGGTCTATGCGTGTCGTGCGTAAAACAATATTATATGTTTGTTTGCATGATGTACAGGGATTCCTATATTGCAATGACGGCTATAAGCTGTTTACATGGGATAAGCTATCCAACAGTTATCCAACATGAACTACAACCACGCACAGGAATGTCTACTTACGCATTGGGTGCTTTGATGCACGTCTAGTGCCTTTGAAAAAAAATAGTATTTATAAACCTCCCAGTGCGGATGATAAATTTACATTAAGGACCAGAGGAATTATCTGTCCAACTCCGAATCCACAACAGGAAATGGAGGAGCCGAGTATCTGATTGGCCGAAACGCTGCAGGTGCCGCAAATGGCATCGCTGATAGGTGGAACGGTGTATATGTTTCCAATGGCCGCGGCTGATTGACATGCATATTTAAATTATTTATTCCGCGCCAGATTATTTATTAATTAATACGGAAGGTTATCTGCACCTAGCCCATTGCAGAGGGAAACATTAGGCCCTATATTACAACACTGCCAAATAAAGGAAAAGGTACAAAAATAACACAAACATCCGAACTACTTGTAGTTAAACAGACTATGGCAACGTATGTAATGCGTATTGTATAGGCAAATAAAACAAACATATCGGCGTCTATGAAACTTGGTTTATCCTAATATATAACGACATGTGTAGCCTATAAGGATATAAAGGTGAGGGTTTTATTTCAGCAAACGTCCGTGAAATAAATGCCACACTGCATACGGACCAACGATTCGCCCAATAAGGCAATCGTTACTAATACTGTTTAGAATAAATTATGAATATAACATTAAATGCTGTACTGACAATTTAAACCGACATAGATTATACAAGTCATTTATGCAAGGTCTGACGAGTGTGCGGAGCTGTCTCTTTAAGAAGTGTGCGCAGAGGCGTTACTGGCATCACATGATGCTTTTCTTATGACAATCCAGACAAAAAGGAGAAAACGTTTATTGAGTTTGTGACTGGTGTTTTGATGATAGTGTATTCGTTATCAACGACCGAGTACACGGAGGAAATGAAGATACATTAGCCACTATTCATTTGCTACCGACCATTCCCCTTATTTGCTGACATTTTGGCAACTGTTTGTGTTTCGCTGGCTTGTACAAAGTTGGCGCATGGAGAGAGACGAAGTTTCATTTTTGTCGCTGCGGTTTCTACTTCGCTGTGTTGTTCCGGCTTCTCGACAAATGTCGCGCAACTCTTCGGGCGACAAGATCAAAACAGCCTAAAAAAATAACAACAACAACAACTAATCTCTGTCCGTCACAATTTAACCTTAAGCCCAAAGGAGACAACTTCAGACAACAACTGGTCGGGGGTGGGGGGGGGGAGATGATGGACAGCAAGCCACTTCACCAGACGGACGGACCTCCCGCCTACAACAGCGTCCCGGGGACGTACCAGTACAGCCCGCAGCAGCAGCAGCAGCACAACTATGGAGCCATCCCGGCCCCGGCCACGGCCGCGGCGACCCCGGGATTCCAGCAGTCTCCGCCGCCCTACCAGTACCATGACGGACAAGGCAAGTATGGTGGTCGAGAGACCATTACCTAACGCCCCCCTACCCCAGTGGCGCAAAGCTTTCTTTCTTTATCCTTGGCATGATGACGTCGACTGCTGAAAGTTCTGACGGATATTATATGTTTTGGGTCTTGAACTATATGTGACCTTTTATTACTATCTTTGAATATATTTGACCTTTTTTTGTTAAGACTGCTGCAGAGTAGAGACTGCTGCAGAGTAGTCTATCCATGGAGGTGGAAAGGCGCCAGATTGTGGGAGTTGAAGCGATAGGAAGGAAGCTCAACGTATTTCTTGTGCAGGCATATTGCAGGCATGTCAGTTTCCGGCTCCCTCCCCAGGTGTCTTCTCTGGAATGTTTTCATGTGGCTTTAAATCACAGTAGTCAAACCCTATTGAGAATATCGCCCTTGTAGGCCTACTATATGTAAAATTAACGTAACATTACGTTCCAGATTATGTTTAGACATAGATGGGTTAGAAGAAAGGCCCTACAAAAGTCAAACTTCACACCAAAAGACAACAATAACAGAGAAAATGTGTCTCACAGAGACACATTTTCATTGTGTTATTTATTTGTTTCTTTGAATCTCAAAGCTAGGCGTTACCTGTCATTTTATTGACAATGGTTTCTTGGATGATAATTCAAGGTGGGGATAATTCAACTTGCAACACTGGCAAGTATGTGCTGAGCTCCCATTTCTCATGGTCAAAAAATCTGTTTGTCTTATGAGCGATATCAACGATAATCGACCATTGGATCAACCCTACCAAATGCTTAGCTAAACTTAACCCTACATTACGTGACTCATCATTATTATCAGGAAGTCATGTGAGGAAGTAATGTAAGTGATCCATGTTCATCCGCTTTGTTATTAAAATACGTTGAGAAAGTGACTGGAAGCACTCAGACGTCACACCCCCCTCCGTGGCTAAGATCATATCTTGGTTTTCCTGCCATGCGTTCTCCACAGAACAAATTGATTAGAGAGGTAAATCCCTGATTGATGGGGGTGGGGTTGGATTCCTTAAAACACTGATGATCTCAGATCTCATTTTGAACAAAAAGTGACATAGTACTAAATCTGAGTATGTGCTAACTTTATTTCAGGTAACCTATTCACTTTTAAAGTTAAAGTTGAACTTTTTATCGACATTATCCACATTTATCGGTATCTTACGTAAATCCTGGTTTTCATCCCGACTATGTAAAAAAAAAAAAAAAAAAGGTCTATTTCCTATAACTATTTCCTATTATTTTTCTGTTATTGTTGGACCACAGGGTACCCTGCAGCGCAGATGGGCCCGGCCATTGCTCAGCAACCATACAGCGGGACTTACACCATCATCCAGCCCTCTGTAGTGGTGGTGGGGGGCTGCCCTGCTTGCAGGTGGGGGCATCACACACACACACACACACACACACACACACACACACACACACACACACACACACACACACACACATTACATCACATTACTCAATAATCACCGTTGTTCTACTTCTACATTATGTCTCCACAATCAATACGTTTGATCACACATGGCTCAAAGTGATCAGAATCATTTGAAATACTACACATTTCAAATACTATACTTTAAGACTCTCACAGACAAACACTACAAACCCACAGTCCCTAGAACTTTGAGTGTATACAAAGTTCCGGCGGTAAAGTACGACGGACACGATGAAATGCTTAGTCATTCCCATGGCGGGGAATAGAGGAGGGGGAGGTGGGTCATTACTTCGTGGGTAAAAAAGGCAAGGGCAGCAGTGACTGTGTCAACTGAAGGAGCACCAAGACCAAGTGGGATAGCTGCCAGTGAGGTCTTGGTAAGCATGTGATTAGCATGCGTTACCCTAAGCCGGATCTGTGACTAAAGCACTGTTAAGAGACCACTTTGTTGTTGGCATTGCCACATCACCTGTGGCTATTTGCGTCTCTCTCAGGGACACACTTGGAAATCATGCAGTGGAAGCGAAACACTTATTTATTTATTTATTTTTTCATATGCCCCCTTGATTTAACTTTTCTTTTCCTGAAGCTCTGCGACAAAAACATGATTTAACTAGGTCAACGTGCGCGTGTGCGCGTGTGCGTGTGCGTGCGCGTGCGCGTGCGTGTGCGTGTGTGTGTGTGTGTGTGTGTGTGTGTGTGTGTGTGTGTGTGTGTGTGTGTGTGTGTGTGTGTGTGTGTGTGTGTGTGTGTGTGTGTGTGTGTGTGTGTGTGTGTGTGTGATGATTTTTAGAAAAGAAACAAACAAGGTACAAAGGGTAACTAAAACTAACTTGTACATCCCGTAATGTGTGTGGGAGTCTTTGTGTGATCACCCTTGTAAATATACTCTGATTTCACTACACTCAGTTGCCTTCAGCTGAAGTCATTTGATGTCAGTTTCACTCTTTCAACCACAGCAGCGTTTCCCAAGTAGTTTCACAGAGTTGACTTACTGCTAGTCATTCACAAGTCAAATGATTGTGGCTTGTGACTAGATGCAACAGGACATGGGGACATGCAGGGTCAAGGGAAGACAAGCTAAAACGTCCTGTCCGGACACCAACATCCTTATACTAAGTTTCTGTAAAGGTTTAAAATCAAACCCGTGTAGTAGACTGGCCACTATAGAATATCTCCGTAACAAAACAGGAAACACTGCGTAACTCCGCCCCTCGCACGTTCTGGTTTCCCGCCCAGGCTCCAGATGACACTGGAGATTACACTGTACCTCATCGTCATTTAGGTGGATTATAGCATTGTGGTGCACTTTGTGCTTCTTTCGTTCATTTTGTTTATTTTTTATAGGCCGTAGGCACACAGATTTACACACACTCATTCACACAGAAAGTTTGGCCTAGTATATTTCCAGATAAAGTCTATTGTCTTTCGTTGGCTTTTCAATTAAAAGTGGTTTGAACTTTTATATTATGATTTTGTTACTGATCATTTTTTTTGCTTTACCTTGCCATGAAACAGACCGGTCTGGGATTAAATAGCTTTATTGTGATGGAAAAATACATGATAAGAGATGAAAGGGGTTGGTAGTACAAGGTGTTTGCCTGGCTGCCAGGGCTCCGGCCTTGGTATGCAGATAAACTGCTGAAACGCAAACAAGTACACACACACACACACACACACACACACACACACACACACTTAAAGGTGTGATGTGTAAGATTTGTTCAACTGTCGAATTAGTCCTCCACAATATAGGTGGCAACATATTACCAGAAAGTTGTGGGGGTGGACTCCCCCTCCCCCCCCAAATATATCACCCAACTGAATATAGCGTAAAGCTCACTGATAACAGTGAATCTGTCCTATGGCGTCGTCAAGTTTTTCACCTTCAAGTGATCCGAGTTATAGTTAGAGACAGCATTACATTTTTCAGTGTACTTTTGACACGATTGACAAGAGGTTGGAATGCGGACGCTGCAGTGACGGCAATCGCCTCTAGAGGTACAAAGTGGTATTACGCGACGGTACGGGTGGACGCTAGTTGGGCTAGCTGCTAACTTAAGTAAATATCTCTGCAACACAATATATAGATGTCTTTGACATAACAACAAAAATGTTATTTGCTCACATTCTGTTGATAATTGTAGTTCATTTTTGATTGTTTTAAACTAATAATCTTACAAAATGCCCCTTTTTAAATGGTAGGTGAACCACCTGTTTCAGCTCTAATTCGAACACTGACATTTTAAATACTATAAAAAATATGTTTTGGGTTCACTGGCACAAAATAACGTATTGGAAGCATAGTGGCAGGGTCACAGGGACAGACTTATTAGCTACATTCATGAAATGATTATAAGAATGAAAAATTACATTAGTACATACATTTCCAGGAATATGTAGTCTTTTCCCCATAGGAGTTATGCTATAGCATGCTACTATGGCTCAATAGGGTTGTATTAAATCAAAAGTTCAAGAGCACCATTTCATAAAACATGTAGAAAAATTTGACACATGACATTTTTTTTTTTTTT